>LOEQ01008994.1:49574-71886 GCA_001685075.1 Bramus lutescens | reverse complement strand
GATGCTCACCTTCCTAGACCTGGATGGAGTGGAGAGGACCTTGGATTTCCCACAGGGCAGGGGACCCTGACTGCTCTTTGGACTGGATAGGGAGGGGGAAAGGAAGTGGGGGAAGGGGAGAGAAATGGGAGGAGGGGAGGAGGTGAAAATTTTTAATAAAAAAGTATCCAGATGATCTCCAATTATTGTAAATAGAAGCTTCTTTGAGGAAGGGTGGAAGCTACCCATATCTGTATGTATTAAGATGGGATTAAAATGTTGTGAAAAATTATGTTGTCCTAGGAATGTGGTAATAGTAGATTCTTTTCTAAGGTCCATGACTTCAGTAGCCCTGGGAAGCTAGGTGGAAATTCAACTAAGTATGACTTCCCTGTTGGTGAGAGGGCTTTCATTCACTGAGACAACTGTTGGGTAACTCTAACAAACGAGCTACACTTATTGCACCTTTATGGATATCTTATCATTCTGGCAATTGCTACAGTTTATAGGTACCCCAACAGGGTAAGAATATTAATTGCTTCCTTCCCTTGGTAGCTTTCACAGTATTTTGTGGTACCATGGAAGCCAGACCACAGGGAGGAGGCTTTCAGTTTAGATACAGATTAAACTGTCTAAGCCTTATTTTGTCATAAATGTATGGTGTTTTCAGCAAAAAGCAGGTTACCTTCAAAATCTAAGAGGAAACAGAGGGCAATAGCAACAGGTTACTTGGTCTTGGGAGTTACTTGAATTGCTCTGACCAATCATAAGGAAGCCATTGAGCTGATAATATTGCCCACCAAAAACCACAAACCAACTAGATAATTTTTAAGTTACTATTAAGATTTATTTTAATGAAAGAATATGTATTTCACGCATGAGTACTGTATTTGCATTGTTCCCACCCTTTGTTCTCCATGGAACTCTTCTACTGTCCCCTCATTCCATCTGAAACCCATGACTTCTTCCTCTTTACTTATTGATGCTTATGTATATATAAATATAATCTGGTAAATTAATGTTGCTCACATGTATGGTTATTTAGGACAGATCTCTTGGGATTTGATAATCTATTAAATGGGTATATCCCTAGATAAAACTGATTCTCCTAACCTTAAAAGGCTTTGATAGCCTGTAGCTCTTCGTCTAGGGATAGGACCTTGCAAGTATTACCACATCCATGCTGACATGACAATTGGTATTTAACTTATTAAATTTAGCTCTGTAGTTAAAATGAAGGTTTTCAGTTAGTGGTGCCCATGATATGAATATGGAATGCTGTTGAAGTCTTTTTCAATTTAGGAAATTAAACTCAGTGACAGTTTTTCTGCTAATATTTACATTATTTTAATCAGTAAAATTTTATTCAAAGAAGTAGCAATGACAGGATATGTATCCTTTCCTTGGTATAGCCAGCTTTTGACAGCACCATCAATATGAGAATCCAACAGGACATTTAGTCAGTAGTGTCATATTGGGAAACATGTTTTCAATACATCATTTTAAGATTATTTAGTATTTTTAAATCATTTCACAAACATCTCAATTATTTGGATTTACTGAAATTTTGGGGTTTGGTTTTTCACATCTTTACTGTTAAAGCTTAACTTTTAAAAATTCTATTATTGCATTTTTGTAAAGAATGCATTGTTCAATAGCTGGCAGATAAATTAAGAACCTTTGATCTTTTCGAAGGTGACTGAAAGTTGACTGATTTTCCTGAAAGTGTCACCCTCCTAACTGTGATCAAATGTTGCATTGAGAGGTATTTCTAGTATTTTACAATTTTATAATTCAAATTCCAAACATCCGTATTTTTCAGTTATGAAAAGTCATTAAAATTTTAGAATTCTCATACTATGAATGTCTTAGCTACATTTTCTTAGAAAATATTTATGGAACAGTCTGTCAATATACATTTAGAAAATGAACATATTTGGGAGAAATTTTTTTTTGTTTGTAGACTCGATACTGATAGACTAAACTTCTAAAGTCAAATGGTCACTCAGCTCTCTTTCAATACTCTGTACCTGAATAATGGTAGCATGGAGAGGGCTATGAATTATGTATGATGCCACATGGAAAAAAGCCATCCTCTGAATATTTATGAATGCTTGACTTGCATAGGGAAATATTTTGTTTTAGGGAATAAGGTGCTAAAGAAATGAACTGTCATATATCATTTAAGATTGTTTAAGTGTATTTGTGATTCAACCATTATTCTTTCCATTTTCTAATTATGTTGTCATCCTTCTGACCCTTCAAATCAGCTACGTGTTGTGGTTCTGAATAGATGTAGCTGTGAAGCAAAGAGGAATAGCCATTCATGTAAGCGCATTTAGACTCTCCTTTGAGGATCTCAACAACCATGGCCCTACTAAGTGCTAGTACAGTTGGAAATGGATACTGTGCTTTTATATTTGAAGCATTTCTCTTCTCTATTTTAAAGGCTACTTGAGTCAATTCCTCAAACCTGTGACAAAATACTCGAGAAAATCAACTAAAAGAGGAAATTTTTTTGTGGTTCCAGAGATCTCATTTCACAATCACATGACTCTGCTGTTCTGAGCCTGTGGAGAATTAAGACATCATGATAGGGAGTGTGTGATGGAGCATGTCAGATCATCACTCAAGATGCAATAATGAAATTGAATACATGAAAGGATAGAGCAGGTACAAGGTATAACCTCCAGGGTTTATTCTTAAGACCTTAGGACTTACAACTAGGTCCTGCCTCCTAAATTAGCACATCACCTAATAGTCAGTCACATTATGAAGTTATCAATCAACTGTCAGTAATACAATCAAAGCCTATACAGTCTATTCCCTTATCCCAAGTCTTATCCATGCACATGGATGGGATGGAGTTGAAGTCTTCAACATATGAGATGTGTCAGAAGCATTGTGTTAATTACTTAATGTGATCAACACCAAGAATACAGTGTATTTAAGAAATGAGACTCTGGCTATCGCACTAACCATGATGTTCCTGGTACTTGGTACCATGCCTGGTTCATGACTGACATAAAAGTACATCTTTATGATTAATGTCTGATCACGATACATATATACATACTGCATATATGCACTTGAGTTTCTGGTAATTCAAATTATCCATGAAGATTAAATTGATAATTTACTATAATGATTTTCTAAAGTATTATTCTGTACAGATTATTATTTTCCAGGTACTTAAGTTCTTTAAAAATTATATATATATACATATATATATATGTTTTAATTGATTTTAAAATATGACAAGGGAGAACTCATCATATAAATTGGGCTCCTCACATCTTGCCCAACTGTCTTATTAATGTAAACAGCTTTCTTTCAGAGATTTCTCAGCATCTTTCATGTTTTTATTAGTAAAATTGGAGACCCTTTTCTAAAATTACTAAGCTGATGATAGAAATATTGAGATGGAAGTAGTTTTACTGTTTTGTTTGAAATTTTGTTGTTTTAATATCATAGATGACAAAGGTCATAATCTCTCTCCCTCTCTGTATCTATCTCTCTTTCTCTCCTTCAAGTACGGGCATGTGTGTGTTTTCACTATTCATTTTTGAGAATTTTGTATTCCTCTTTTATTGCATCTGCTACATGTTTGTTGAAAATAAGTTCTTTTCTCATACAATATGTCTCAACCTCCCTTACCCATCTCTTCACTCCTCCCAGCTCTCTGACATATTTCTTCTCACCCAGATTTGTTCTTTCTCCATTTTCTCTTCAGATAAGAGCAGACCTCCCCAAGAGACAGCCAGACAGGACAAAACAAGATACATTAAGGCAAAGCAAAAGACCTCATATTGAGGCTGGAAAAGGCAACCAAATAGGAGGAAAAGAGTCCCAAGAGCAGGCAAAAGAATCAGAGATAAATCTACTCCCATTGTTAGGCCTCCCACAAAACACCAACCTAATAGCCATAAACTACATTCAAAGGACCTGGTACAGATGCATGCAGTTACAGTGGTTGCTGTTTTAGTCTCTGTGAGTCCATTTGAGCCTTGTTTAGTTGACTGAGTGGGCCATGTTCTCCTAGAGTATCCCATATCTTCTGATGTCTACAATGTTCCCTCCAAATCTTTCTTGGTTTTCCCCAATATCCTAGGGGAGGGAGCCAATGGAGCCCTTCATTGGGACTCTCTCTGGAAACTAGGCTGAGTGTTGGTTGGGGAGAACAGCACCAAGTAACATAGTGTACTCACATCACCTGTGATTTTTGGAAAAACATTTACAAAGTACTATTCAACCCATACAACATGAATATGGTATATTTGCAATGGACGTTCCTACAGAAGGCCTGCCATTTTCTGTCAGGTCTTTACAACTTAACACAGATACTCAGATGAGACTTCATAAATGGTGCAATTAAGACAGATAATACAAGATTCTAGCAGCCTTACCAAATAATTTGATTTTTATAGTGGTTAAAGAATACTGGAAGCAGATATTAAATTCTTGCCTAAACAGGTACCCTTAATATTTACAGTCAAATGATCTACTATAGAAAGTTAGTGTTCAAAGTGAGTTTCAGTCTTGAAATCACAGACTGAGGGAAAGAAGTTGCTATGTTACGTTAATTAAGACTAATAATAATCTATAGTTACCATTATGCACATAATTCTTAAATTATGCCCCACTATAATGTAAAACATATTCATTTGTTAACTATGTCATCCCTACAATAATCATGAAAGGTGAGAGTCAATGTATGTTTTTTTTTAATTAATGATTAAATCAATGCACAAGAATTCAGGTAACATACTCTGAACTATTATGTCCTGAAGGCACAGTCAAATGCAATCTTATATCTCAATTCTTGGTTATCCTTGATGAAACGGACATTGTCCTATAAAGAAAAGACGTTTCTATTGTCAGCAATCAGTGAGTAATAGAAGCCTTCCCCAGAGCACCATAGGTTTCTACTAAGGACACAGGTACAGATGTCCTGATGTCAGAAGCAAAGCCTGAGTGGTGCATACTTACTCATAAATGAATGTATCTACATCTGTCTTGATGACACAATGCTTCATGTTCCTTTTTAAGAATGTTGACCGGGATGAATTTTAGCTCATCCCTGGTCCTAAAGTTTTACACCACTGTTTTTCCAGGATGGGTACTGTCCTATCTAGCTTGTCTTCACACCTCTTTGTTTGCCTTTTTCCTTGCATTGTCTTCTGCTTTAGTTTTCTGTATGCAAATATCTAAGTGGTATTAGCTCGACTGCATATCCATCCTTCTGCAGACAGTGAAAATGTGCTCTTTCTATATCCACTTTTAAAAGACTTAAAGAAACAACAAATAATTAAAAAGTGATCAATTTTAGGTACAGAATGCCAGTGCCTTCTGACTGAAGCAACCTCGTTGAATCCTGATGGGATGCAAAGACAACAAAGATATTCTTATTCTCTTTCAAAAAACCTAGTGATATAACTATGGTTTGTAGAACTGGCATTTTGGAGAAATGAAATAACTCTGTTTCCTAGTATACCAGAGATATAACACAGAAATATGTGCTTATCTACAATTTAAAAAAAAACTAGATTTTTTTCACTTACTGTTATGTCTAAAATGTGACAAAATAAAGCTTGTCAAAATATAGAACCCCAAAAATTCCATATGCTTTTTTTACTGCCACATTGCCAGGAGAAAGAACACATTGAAGTAAAATTTAGAATTGTCATGTGTGGAATAAAAAGAATTACTGAACATTCTCGATAACAAGCAGTCCCCAGACCTAAGATGATCTTTTATTGCGGTAATTTAACATATGTCTAATTTCATAACACTGCATATTCCACTTCCCTCAAGTTTTCATACAAAGTACGTCAAAGAATCTCATGTTGAAGTTGGAAAGACAGCACAGAGAAAGAAGGCTATATCATAACTGTTAAGCAAGCTGCTATTTTCACAATCAGCTGAGCTTGTCTGGGCTGTGTCCCTGCACTTCACATGTGTGTAAGTGCTTTTAGTAATTAAATAATCATGCCTAATTAAAATTCTAAGGTCCCAATGAGGAATATATTTTTGGTAAAAAATAAATAAATAAATGCATGTAAGAGAGAAAAAGGAGAGAGTAATTTTGGCTTATTATAAGACATTGACTAAAGGTGATGTGAATAAAATTTAATGTAGTTTCTAACATAAGGATATTTAAAANAAAAACCTAGTGATATAACTATGGTTTGTAGAACTGGCATTTTGGAGAAATGAAATAACTCTGTTTCCTAGTATACCAGAGATATAACACAGAAATATGTGCTTATCTACAATTTAAAAAAAAACTAGATTTTTTTCACTTACTGTTATGTCTAAAATGTGACAAAATAAAGCTTGTCAAAATATAGAACCCCAAAAATTCCATATGCTTTTTTTACTGCCACATTGCCAGGAGAAAGAACACATTGAAGTAAAATTTAGAATTGTCATGTGTGGAATAAAAAGAATTACTGAACATTCTCGATAACAAGCAGTCCCCAGACCTAAGATGATCTTTTATTGCGGTAATTTAACATATGTCTAATTTCATAACACTGCATATTCCACTTCCCTCAAGTTTTCATACAAAGTACGTCAAAGAATCTCATGTTGAAGTTGGAAAGACAGCACAGAGAAAGAAGGCTATATCATAACTGTTAAGCAAGCTGCTATTTTCACAATCAGCTGAGCTTGTCTGGGCTGTGTCCCTGCACTTCACATGTGTGTAAGTGCTTTTAGTAATTAAATAATCATGCCTAATTAAAATTCTAAGGTCCCAATGAGGAATATATTTTTGGTAAAAAATAAATAAATAAATGCATGTAAGAGAGAAAAAGGAGAGAGTAATTTTGGCTTATTATAAGACATTGACTAAAGGTGATGTGAATAAAATTTAATGTAGTTTCTAACATAAGGATATTTAAAAAGTACTTTACTTTTATTTTTAATGACATATATATATATATGTATGCACATATATGTGTGTGTGTGTGTGCCTTTCTGTGTGCACTGATCTCAGGAGCCAAAAGAGGTTGGTAGACCCCTAGAAGCAAGAATTATAGGCAATTGAAAGCTTCTGGGAATCAAATTCGGTCTTCATGGAATCATTTCTTTAGCCTAAATACAACATTTACAAATTGTCTATAGCACAACATCAAATAGCAGAGTTTCTCACTGTTAACTTTATATAACTAAAATAAAATTATTTTGCTCACCCTAAGGCAGATTGCTTTACTAGACAGGAATATATTTTCTTTAAGAAGTGTTTTCAGTGCCTGTAGAGATGGCTCAGCAGAGAAGAGTACTAGTTGCTCTCTCTGAGGACCTGTTTGATTTCAGCATCCATATGGTGGCTCACATTCATCTATAACTCTAGTCTTAGAGGGACCAATGCCTTTTGCTGGCCTTGCACCAAGCATACAAGTGGTGGGTGCCCAGACATATGCAGGCAGATCATCCTCTTACAACACAATTTTTAAATAGATATCTGTATATGTGTGCTCTGAGCCCTTCCCTTTATTGTCATTTGATGTGCTTTGTAAATAGAGTTGTGTTCTTTCTTTAGCTGTCTCTCTAGGATTGTTATATGTAGGGGTGGATATCAGAGGAAAAAAAGAGGGGAATAGAAGAGAGGAGAAGAGGAGAGAAGAGAGCAAACTGTATTATATCAATCACTTCCTCTCATCTTTTGGAAATACTTTGAATTACCTATTTCCTCACCTCTAACTCACTGGTAAGCCCATTGCTATCAAAATTTCTTTTTATTACTCCACTCATCACTCAGTTAAGCCAATGCTAGCATCATCCATGATAGCAGGTTGTTATATTTCAAGTTTATATCCAACACTAGGGAGAACCAAGCATGAATTCTAGGCTAGCCTAAGATGCATATACACACTGTGTCTCAGAAATGGAAAGCAAAAACAAAAACAATCATTTAAGACTTAGAGATTCTCAAGGCCACTTACAATTCATATTTGATCATTATTTAGTGGGGAAACACACTTCCTTTTGGCAAAGTTTCCATCTGTTGTTTTATAAAACACAATACATTTCTGGGTCTTCTGTCTCCATATAACTCCTGCTCCCATTCCTAATCCTCCTGATCCTCTCACTACACATTATTTTACAGCATCACAGAGATCAGACTTCAAATTTCAGACATCCCCTACTCATATTATTTTAAAATTAACAATACAATACATTAGAAAATAAATCTGTGAATGATTACCTGAACCAGGTCAATCAGCACGAAAATCACCACACAAAATTTTCTTTTTTCAATAAACTAGAACATTGGTCCATCCTTAGATATAAGGAAACCTGCCATTTGTAACAACATGTATGAACCTGAAAGACGGTAAGATAATCATCACCAAGACTACAGCTAAGCCACTTTCATGGCTTCGATACTTTGATTTAGGAGACCAGCTATCACTTTGCTTTGGTCATCTTGCTTCATGGAAACCTGCTTTCCATGAGCAACTGGAGTTATCCTCTTTAAAATGAAATCCATATTCTACTGCTCATCCACATGTGACCTGCCAATGTTTCAAAACCCTTTAGACTTTAGAATGTCTTGTCAATCACAATTCCAAGCCTCAGCAAAACTTCTATGACTCATTTTGACCACATTTTTATGTAAATGCACACACTCCAGCTCTCTTGACTTTCTGTTTTTCCGTTGATTTGAAAATGCTGAGCATAATACTCTTAACCTTCTTGACCTAGAGTAACCTCATTGTGGATGTCCATAGGGAAAAATAGTCATTTGCTAGTGCCTTCAATAAAATGATAACATCACAATATACTCTGTTTCTATAACTTAAAAATCTCATTTGATAACTAAATTGTACTTGAATTCATTTACAAAGCAGCTATCACATATATAGCACTCTTTACTGTATAAGTTTGTATATTATGATGTTAATATTAAATCCAGGTTAGGCACATGAAAGTATTTTTTGCTTATGCTTCACAGTGCTGAATTTCCAGTACTTGCTACATCACAGCTGGACAGTTCACCAAACCTGAGTTGTAACAACTGCTTCCATGTCCCCTGACTTTCACATCATAAATTTTCTGAAAAGCATTCAAGATATTATTTGGTTTGCCCTCATTGCTTTGATATTATCAAAACTCCTATTGTTCATCAACAGATTTGACACTTGAACATGTACTGTTTTGTAATATGCCTTCAGTTTAATGCTCTCATGTTGTCTGAAGACAGCTGTGCTCTTTTTTCTTTCTTCTTCTGTTTCTGATATTACAACTTCTTTATAACATTTATTCCTTCTCTTTTATCTCTCTGAATCCTCCCATACACTCCTCTCCACTCTCCTTCAAATTCATGACCTCTTTTCCCACTAATTGTTATTGTATTATTCAAAAAAAACTTTCTGAGTCTATATAATGCTACTTGTTTGTCTGTGTCCATGGATGACTGTTTGGCATTGGGCAACCAATTGGTATGGTCTTCTGTGGAGATGTCAGCTTTTATCAGTTGCCCATAGTGCTTTGTACAGAGTTGAGGCCTCAAGTGTTTTTCTCTGCCCAATTTGGCATGTTCTTTGGTGTCACCTTTGTTCATCTCACATTTGAGAAGTTATATTAGTGAGACTTCAGGTGTGTAGCTTCCCATTTTACTAGGAGACACTATTTCACAGCAAACTCCTCAATTATCTGACTTCTACTACCTTTCAGCCTCCTTTAATGTTCCAAGTCCTAAGGTATGGTAGATTTTTGTAGATGTAGCCACGGAGACTGGGCTCAACAACTCTGCTTTTTTATTGCTTATGGTTTTCTGTAGTGGATTCTATTGCAAAAAGAAGTTTCACTGATGATATCTGAAAATTATACTTACCTGTGGTGTGAGGACAAATGTTCATAGACTGTGGTTAGGGATCTTGCTAGTCTAGTAAATTAATGATTGTAGATTCTCTCCCAATAGCCATAATGTGACTAGCACTGATTAGTTAGCAAAGTTTTGATGTGGGATTCCTCTCTGTATACTGTGAATATGATTGGCTAATAATAATGAAAACTGACTTGGCCTGGGTAGCACAGATCTATGTGGGGAAAACTAAACTGAATGCTGGGAGGAAGAAGAAGGAGTCAGAGAGAGGCCATGTAGCTCTGCTGGAGCCATATGGAACATTATCTGGAAAGCCACAGCTACTTAGTAATACACAGATTACTAGAAATGTGTTAAATTAAAATGTAAGAACTAGGCAATAAGAAGTTAGAACTAATAGGCCAAGCAGTGTTTTAAATAATATAATTTCTGTGTGTTTATTTTGGGGCTGAGCAGCCAGGAATCAACAAGTGGGCCTTCTTGCAAGATTTTTATTACCAAACACAATATCCCTCCTTTTGAGGAAGTCTTAAATCCAATTAGAGAAATATTGGTTACCACCAAGGCATGTATGCCACTAATACACTACTAAGGTGGGTGTACTTATACTAATGCTGTGTTAGTAGCTGATGTGGTTCATAGATGCTATATCTGGGTAGGACTGCTGGCTGCCTCCCTCCTTTGGAAGCTGTCTAGATACCTTCTCATACCATTATAGTTAATCCCCATGTAGCATGTAGGGAACATTCTGGCCAGAATAGCCTTGTGTCTGAGGTGCAAGTGATCTTCAGCAATAGGAATTTACCTTCTACTTCTGGTATAACCAAAGTCAACAGCAATAAACTGCATGTTTTGGGAGCCTCTCACACTTTTTTTTAGCATTTCAAACATTTGAAATTTGTTTATGTATTTGGACTGTCTTCCTACCACCAAAATAACTATGGGACACTGAAGCATATATTCAGAAATAGTGCCTTTTTCATATTTAAACACGGGATGTAGAACTGAGCACATAATCATGGTTTTTAAACTTTTAGTTTGGATCAATTGGTATATTTAAGGCTAGGAAAAATCATGAAGAAGCTCAATATACCTCAAAGAACATATCCATAAAGCACAATTCGCCCTTTAGAACGTTTTTATGGACATCAACATTTCTTGCATTAATGGTTTTAAGCATCTCACAAATTGGTGATAAACTTAAGGCAGCTTCTGTGCAGAACAGCATCGTGCATAAAGAGCTGTAATGTAACTGTGGCTGACGTTTTCTTACTTAGAGGTTTGCTTTAGAAATAACCCCTTGAGGGTTGGAGATGGCTTTGCTGATAAAGGCACTTTGTGCTTTTGCAGAGGATCCAGATTTTATTCCCAGAACCCATATTGGACCATTCACAAGTACCTGTGACCTAGTCTCAGGGAAAAGGATACCCTTTACTGGCCTCATAGCTCCTTGTATTTGCATAGGAAAATACCTCCAGTACATATTGGAACTCACCAAGGCCAGGTGGACTGGGACTGATGGAGCATGTGATCAAACTGGACTCTCTGAATGTAGCTGACAGTGAGGGCTGACTGAGAAGCCAAGGACAATGGCACTGAGTTTCGATTCTATTGCATGGACTGGCCTTGTGGGAGCCTAGTCTGTTTGGATGCTCACCTTCCTAAATCTGGATGGAGGGGGGGGAGGACCTTGGACTTCTCACAGGGCAGGAAACCCTGACTGCTCTTAGGACTGGAGAGGGAGAGGAAGAGAGAGTGGGGGGAATGGGAGGGAAATGGGAGGAGGAGGTAATTTTTAATAAACAAATAAATAAATAAATAAATAAGAAATAAAAATAAATAAATATAAATCTTTTTATAAAAGGAAATAATTTATTGCCTGTAATGATTATTTTACATTTTGAAATGGATAACCAAGGAGTTTGCATTCCCCAGTCGAGATGCTTTTGAAAATTAGGTAGCTTATTTTGTGGGTGATATTGGTAATTGGATATAGAAATGTGAACTAAATAAATGCTTTAATATTTTCCTGTTCTTTTGAATCAACTTGAAAGAAATGTAGGGCCATGCCTGATTTTTGAATGATCCAGCGTAAGATATTGAAGTTTGTATTCTTCCACATGGCACAGAACCATGGAACTATCCCTTCTTCTCTTTCTTCCTGACTTTCCTGTCAAGTTTATACTTGTTCAACCTCTAAAAATCTCCAGTTATGAAAAGATGGATTACTGGTTAGAGCACTCTTGCTCTTCCAGAGTATCCAGTTTCAATTCCTAGCATACACACTTTGGCTCACAACTGTTTGTAACTCAGTTCCAGGTGGTCTGATGCCTGCTTTTGGCGTCTGAGAGCACCAGGCTTGTTTGAGGTGCACAAACATTCAAGCAAGCAAAACACCCATATAAATAATATGAAAATGAAAAAAAAATCTAAGAAGGACAAACAAAAAACAACAAAGCTGTAAAACCAAGCCATGAATATTGCCTTAAGTAAACAAATTTCTGGAAGGATTTTGTTTTATCATATTCAGAGCAGAGTCTTGAACTGAATTTGTAGTGGACATTGGGCAATGTTGACAGGCTGTTTCATTATTGAAAATGCTGTCTAGAAATCATTTGCTTTCAGATGGCACCAGAGCAATTGCCATCTGTTGTTGCTTACTCTCTACAGACTTTATACCATTTTCCTTATTTTTTCATTTCTATAGTTTTATTTATATAGTTCAGGTATAAATTATTACATGGTATAGATATGCTTAATTCATATAAATCTCATGTTAACAAATTTTCGTTTACTATGTTGTATATATATGTAAATTTATAAGTCAAGTTTTAAATGTTGTATGCACTATAATTAAAATTGTTTCTAGTAGTACAATTATTTTTATACATAGATATATTTGTATTCATGCTTATCATTTTTTAAATAAGGTATTATGTGGCCCAACCTGGCCTCAAACTCATTACAGTAGAGAATGACCTTGAAGTCCTGGTCCTCTTTGCTCCACCATCCAACTGTTGAAATTACAAGCATTTATTATCATTCTGAGCATTGTTTAAGTATTTTTAAATAAAACAAATACTCATTGGTCAAGAGAGCAAAGAAATACTTCCTTGTTTGTATTTTTTGAATATTTCAAATAAAATTAAATATTTGCAAATATTGATGGATTTATAGAGTATTATAAGAAACTGTCTTACACTTAATTAATTACATTTACAATTAATTAAGAAAATGTCTTACACTTACACCTTAATTAAGGTGTTCTCAATCTATAAATGTACATATAATCATTACAACTATTAAATTTTAGCATTATTCTTGATTTATCAAGAGGAAAATAAATTTAGCTGAAGTTTGTTTTATTTAATAATTTAATTCATGAAACAAAACAGTAAGTAGTTACTTCCACAATAGAATGATGGTAAATATTGGGAAGCTAAAAAAACTTAAGAGTATATGTTTTATTTTAGAGTTTATCTCTGTAGTAGGAGGAGCGGGTCATGTCCTACTGCCTGGCTAGCTTAACCCCCGAAGTAACCATACAGAAATTGTATTTATTTAAACACTGCCTGGCCCATTATTTCTAGCCTCTTATTGGCTAACTCTCACATATTGGTTTAACCCATCTCCATTAATGTGTATCACCACTTGACCGTGGCTTACTGGCATGAGTCTAACATTTAATTTAACTACTATTTTTGAGATTATAATAATACCATTTTGCCATTCCCTTTACTCCAATGAAACTGTCCTATAAATAATTCCTTGTTTGTTTTCTTTTCAAATCTGTGGTCTCATTTACCTAGAATTATTGTTACATTCATTGAATGTTTATGCATATATATTTATAGTCCTAATTAGAATCTGTTCAGTCTATATTATGCTATTTTTATGCATATTTTCAGGGCTGACCATCTGGTTTTGGATAATCAGTTGGTGTGTTCTTTATTGGAGAAGACTATTGGTCCAGCTTTCACCTTCCTTTGTTGTCTATAAGTATTTGTATAGATATGAGGCCTTATGAGTTTTCCAATCTCCACTTTGGCATGTCTATTATTTTTATCCCTGTTCAGCTCCTGTTTAGGCAGTCAGTTTTTTGAGACTATGGGTATAGCTTTCAACATTCCTAGGAGAGACAATCACACAGTGAACTTTAAAAAGAAGTGTTACTAACCCATTGTACAGTTGACAACAATGAAACAAAGAGAGGTTAAGTGATTTGTTAAAAGCAGTTTTTAATCAACTTGGAAGCCAACTGTTCTTGCTACAGAGCCTACCTTTCAATTTACTTTACCTATCTAAATACTAAAATCAAGTGTTTTTCTCATATTCAATTTTGAATAAAACTATACAGAATCGTTTAAGGGAAATGCAAGTAGGCAATCTGCAACAAAGCATGTTAACAATCTAGCTGAAATTTGAAGAAAATCATCAAATACTGGTCACCTAAAGTTTAAGTTGCTTACAAAGAACTACAAGCTACCAAGGGGTGCTGACAGCTTAAGAGTTAAGTTATTCTAGGAAAGAGAACATCAGTTGGTCTTCCAATAAGAAATAGGCATCCATGAACATGTATATGCAGAAGTAACATTGCACAGAATGGCAAGTTGTAATTAGTGGCTAAACTACACCAAATCACATATGTGAACATTTGCATGTCTGTATGCAACAATAACTAATTTAAAAAGAGGTTATAAATTTTAAAGAGAACAAGGAAAGGTAGATTGAAGAGTCTGGTGACAGGAAAGGGGAGAGGAAATTACATGATTATAATCCCCAAAATAAAAGTAATACAAATTTAGGCTATCTAATAATATCCACATGTCTGACATTATAGGAGTAGACTTCATTTCATTTGTAAAATTACAAATATATAACCAAAAATTATGGACATTTAATGTAGGATTCCCTTCTATATATGTGATGCTTTTATTGGTTAATGAATAAAGAAGCTGCCTTGGCCTGTCATAGGGCATAGTAGAGCTAGGCAGAGAAAGCTAAACTGAATGCTGGGAGAAAGAAGGCAGAGTCACAAGAAACCATATAGCCTCCATCAGAGATAGATGTGATGGAATCTTGCCAGTAAGACACAGCCATGTGACAGTACACAGATTAATAGAAATGGGTTAACCAAAGATATAAGAACTAGCCAGCAATATGCTTAAGTGATTGGCCAAGCAGTGATTTAAATAATATAGTTTTGTGTGATTTTTTTGGTTCTGTGCAGCAGGGAATGAACAAGCAGCCTCTGCCAACAGATTGGCACACCAACATGGGTACCTATATCCCCATAAAAACCCGAGAGAGCTTGAAAAGGAATTCTAGACACAAAACACAAGAGTTTACACAGCTTCTTGCTCTGTTTGCTAGAAGCACACAGAGGCATGATTTCTCTTTGAGGGTTCTTCCTGATTCAGCAGTAGCATAAAAAATAGCACTGTTTTGAAACAGCGCCTTCCTGGGCCATGCTGTTAGCATGAACTCTGACTCTTTTGGGATGTCTGGCTATGGAACATTTAAATGTGGGTTATGAACAGAGTGCTACTACTTGCTTAATGGCTTCACAGACCTCCTGTGACCTGATCCTGGTTCTGGGGTAGAGAAAATGTTTCTTAGAGGTAGTGAACGGACCTCAGCCATGTTCGACTGGACAGAGCCAAAAGGCAAAGCAGCCTTAGTCCTAATAATGCTGCTCAACATATTAAGAAGCACTCCTGAACAGAAAAGGATTTCGGATACATGATAGGACAGATTTAGACATAAACGACCTCTAAATGAGACACAGTGTATTTTTAAAAAGTACATAGGCTTAAAAGAGAAGAAAAAAGTAAATAGACAGTAAATATAGTATAAAAGAGTAGACACAGACATAGATTTAAAAAAGTAAAGATAAAACAAAAATTAAACTTGTAGAAAAAATAATAGAAAAATAAGTCATGTAAAGATGAAATATACACAGAGTGTCTGGATTATGTATATTATTGTGTTTTCTTTGAAGTTTTTGACTGTGAAGGAGCTAGGCACAGAGAGACATTTCATTGCATGGATTGTTAAGCTAAACCTGCATATCTATATTAAATGTATCATGCCTTCAGAATTTGGGTTTAAGGATTTGTTGCTTTGGAAAAGAGCCTCTTATTTTGTTTCCACAGAAAATGAGAACCTGTGGAATCCTTCCAGACAAATGTGGTTTGATGGACTAAGAGCCCCCTAAAGTTTGTTTGATGAACAACCCCCAAAATAATTTGATCAAACAAAAGCAGGAAGCAGTTTGGAAAGAACTACACTCAATTTTTCAAATATTATTTATAAATATTTGTTTACATCTAAAGGGGATATGCTATTGATATAAATACATTAAGATCAATTTATATATATTTATGCTCTTGATTAAGGTATTGTGTTTATGCAGCTCATTTTAAAATGCAATATATAATTAAGAAATATAGGTTAATAGATGACCATCTATAATAGTCAAGCTCGTAGTCATGTTAGTGAGGTTTTCTATATATATAGATATAGATATATTTCAGTTAGATAATCTTCAACAGTTTTAAAACCTACAGAATATGACATTGAAAATGTTTTTAAGAACTTAGAGATTTTCATGACAATGAGACACATCTGCTCCTTACAGCACCAATCTACTTCAAGAGGAAGATGTGTATCAAAGAGTCTCCTCTTGGAGTTTGCTAGCCATTTGTGCAAAAAAAAACTGCTCTTGCCTGGACTGCTTGATGGTATGCTATATGAATTGGACTTGCAGGAGATACAGAAAAATGACTGCTGAACTTGCCTGAAGGTGAAACAGCCCTTCAGGGTTCCTGCTTCATGAGTCTGCCAGACATTCTCTAGGACCTACAAGAAAGCAACTGATGGACTTTGCCATTACAAGGCAAAACACATCTTCACATTTCCTGCTTCTGATAGATACTATGGACCCATGGGGTGAAGACTGGATGCTTCAATGTTACAGAAGACTTTTGGATGACCATCCAGGCAGTGAAATGTTCCTGGCAAGTCTAGGTTCTTGAACTTGCTTACCATGCACTTCCTGTTTACTTAGCTAATATTATATCTTTCTGGAGTCTTTGATGGAGCTGAAGAATAGATAGCCATGATTATAGGTTTCCTTAGTTATGATAAAAGATAAAGAAGATATAAATATTATAACTATAATTCTTTCTTGATAACTGTATTGTTATATGTAATTATATTATGGTAAAGTCAAAACCTTCCTTTTTATTTAGACAGAAAAGGGGAGGTGATTTCAGATTACCCTCTGTATGCCATAAATAGCATTGATTAATAATGAAGCTGCCTTGGTCTGGCAGGGCAGAATAGAGGTAGGCTGGGAAAGCTAAACTGAATGCTTGGAGAAAGAAGGTGGTGTCAGAGAGGCGCCATGTAGCTGCCAGAGGGGGAAAATGTGAGCTGCCATCTAGAACCTTGCCATTAGGCCACAAGCCTTGTAGTAAAATATAAAATAATGGAAATGGGTTAATTCTAGATGTAAGAGCTAGCTATCTAGCAATATGCTTATGTGATTGTCCAAGCAGTGATTTAAATATAATAGTTTCTGTATTATTATTTTTGGGAGACTATACAGCTGGAAAACAAACAAGTAGCCTCCCCCAGCAGACATTCACAAATATTTCACATGAGTTATATATGGAATTAAAAAAATAATTCTTAACCAGATACATGAGTTTATTAACCTTTTCTAGTGATACTCTTTAAGTAAATATCTATCAATATAATCAACATGATGCCAAATAATTCTATTTAAAGAGAACTTTCCTTCCCTTGCTGCTATCTTCTATCTCTCATTCCATATCTTCATGGAATTTTTTCTTCCACTGTTTTATATATGAAAATACTGATGTGTTTCTCTGCAAGGACATTTTTATCACCCCAACACAATCCATTTACACATGCACTATCATTCCTCATCCTCTCATTTCTCAGATCTCCATCATCATCAATTTCTTTTTACATATTTATGTAATGTTGCTCTTTATGGACAGGCCTTCTCAAGGTCCAGCAAATTTTACTATGTGTTAGTATTTCAGTTCTCTGTATTACAGAGCAATATATCATTATATCAAGATACAAAATGTTGTGCATATATTCACCAGCTGATGGATGTTTGTCTTGACCCCATTTGTTGATAATTATGGCTAAGACTCCTGTGAGCATCTGTTCACCCATTTTGAATGCCTATATTTTAATTTCTCTTACATTTCTGAAAAGGAAAATATTCTCCGAGTCACTTAATGCATTTGTGTTTAACAATTTGAAGACATCTGTCACCATTTTTTTAAAAAATAAATTGAAGAATTTTCACATTCCCTCTGCCATCAGCTTTATCTGTACTGTTTTCTCACTCTGTGCTTAAGTGCATTGCAATGAATGTGAAGTAATATCTGATTTTAATTAATGGCTGACAATGTTCAGGATCTCCTCATATGTTTAATGGCCACATTTGTTTCTTAGAGGAATGTCTATTCAAATACTGCCCTCATCTTTCAGAGATTTGTCCCTTTCATTGCTGAGATGCAGAGATTCTTCTCCCTGTGTTTAGGATGTAAGCGCACAGCTTTCCATTTGGAGGGTTGTGCACTGCCCTGCATATCCTTACAAACCATCCTTGTTTTGCATTGGCCCATTCAGTTGCCTCTCTTAATGCTGCTTCCTTTATATTTTTATGTTTATTAGTAACTTACATTGATAACTTTGGTTTACTTGTGTTTTCTCACAGCTCTCTCCCTGGAGACATTCATGATATTACCTGCGATTTAAACTTTTGATTCAAATATAGCCCTTGAATTTTGTTGGTCTCATGTTTAAATATCTTTAGATTTCTAAAAATATCGAACATTTATAACACTGAAAGCCTGAGGTCTAATTGGCTTTTTCTGGTTTAATCACTTATCATCAGGATAATCAGTTGACTTTTTTGAACAGCCCAGCATAGACGGATTAAAATATTAGTCGAAAAAAAAAAACTAGGATAAGTATGTCATTTGGACTGGAGTATGGTGAATAGTGCAGACTTCTATTCCTCTAGAATGGGTTACAAGAGTAGAAGAATTGAATGTCAGGCACTATTTTGTCAAGAATTTGAAAAGAAATTACACATGTCCATTAGCAAAATTAAAACTGAGAAATTAATCTCAAATTATAGAGAGTAAGACCTTCATTCCAGTATTTTGCAATGCAAAGCTAGGCTGCAGGTGAAATTTAAAAGTTGGCTTGTAAGATTTTCTTACAATCTATATAATACAAAGTAAATATATTAAAGGAATGTGAGTATTTTAATATAAGTATACACGTGTTTCCCAATTTTTAGTATTTTATTCCTAATATGAATTAAGTAATTCTGAATATTCAGCTATTTTTGAAGCATCAGAGTCAATTGCTGTAGGGTCATTGCATTGTGTCAGTGAACTAAGAGAACCTGACTTGTGAATATATGCATTCCATGAGTATGCAACATCTTAGTGTCTCATTAGGTTCCTAGTTTCTGAAACACATCTTGAAATACAATAAGCAACTCAAAATGCATTACATTTGATGGTAATTGAAATAAAAATTGTAAACTGGAGTGAATTTGGTATAGTGCAATTTAGTCAAGATGAGGTTATTCATGCATATCACCAACCATGAAGTTACATGATCCTTACAAAATGAACTTCAGCCAATAAATCAAGAGTTTTGCATCTTGACAATGGCTGCTTTCCACTGCAACAATGGATGAAGAGAAGGAGCCCTATCTGCTCCTTCTCAGGTTTTGTGATTTATACTATAGCCACTGTGCCCCGTTCTTCATTCTTGGCACTTAGTGCAGAAAGCAGAAGGCACTGAGGACCTCTGTGTACCTTTAGGTATAAGGAAAAAATACTTGGCAGATTGAGAGAACTAGAAAGATAGGTAGCCAAAGGTGAAGATAGGTAAAAATGAACCCTGAACTGTGGTTCTAGTCCCAACAGGGATGTGAGCAAAATGGTTAGAGAAGAAAATCTCATCATTCTATGATCTTGAGGGAATATCTTTGTATGTGTATTTCAATTAACAATTTAATTAAATATGCATGGCCTGAAGATAAACCCTAGGGAAATTGCTAGCCACAGGCAAGACCCTGGGGCCTTAAGAGAATGTTTTAGGTTTTAAATAAAACCTCAGAAAGTCCTTGGTTGATGTTTTGATAAATTATCTAAGATGACTTTTAAAAATCATTTAACATTTTTAATGATTTAAATTTACACAGATTTTAATCTTCCTCCTGTCAATCAAATTAAATTTCTCTGTCGTGTTTTTGATATATTTTTACAATTTTAATTAAAGTGTAAACAAAATACATTAAATTGATAAATTTCACAGACTAAAAACCAATGTGAATTTTGACCAAATTTAGTCAATGAGCATTAGCAGCACTTCAGGACACTACTTCTGCAGGTTTCTGTGCTTGGGACTCGTCCCAGATGTAAGTCATTCAAACATAGCAAGCAGTTTTTCAAATATTCCATAATCATTATTTTGTTGCATGTTTTGTTTTTGAGTTTGGAGGCAAGCTCTCACTTAGAGAGCAGACAAGCTCAGAACTTAGGATACTTCTGTCTCAGCATTCTCCAGTACTGAGTTTCAAAGCATATTCTCCCTTGCCATGCTATATTTTTGTTTTATATACTTTATGTCATACAACTTTTATTGTTTGCATAGAGACTCTAACAATATTATATGGATTATACCATTCATAGCATTTCATATATTATAGAACAGTTTTTTTCAACACTACATGTTTTCTGTGGTGAGAACATATCACAATGTGCTTATTCAATACTCTAGATAAAAAATTTGCCTAAAAGTTTATTGATATAAAACTCTAGTGTCTCTCCTGGAAAACTGTTGGAGGAGGGCCGCTTGTTCATCTCAGTTTCTTAACCCCAAAATAATCACACAGAAACCATATTAATTAAATCACTGCTTGGCCCATTAGCTCTAGCTTCTTATTGCCTAACTCTTATGTATTAATTTAGCCCATTTCTATTAATTTGTATATTGCCACATGGCTATGGCCTACTGGATAAAATTCTGGTGTCTGTCCCCTGGTGGGGCTATATGGCTTCTCTCAAACTCCTCCTGCTTTCTCCCAGCATTCTGTTTAGTTTTCAACACCTAGCTTTGTTCCCCTATAGCTCTGCTATAGGCCCAAAACAGTTTTAGTATTAACCAATAGTAATCAAAGCATACAGAAGGAAGTCCCACATCACCTCCCCTTTTCTTTTTAAATGAAAAGGAAGGTTTTAACTTTAACATAGTAAAACAACATATAATAAAACAGTTATCAAGCAAGATTACAGTTATAATATTTATATCTATTTTATCTTTTATCAAAATTAGGGAAAACTATAACCATAATTTTTTTCAAATCCATCAAAGACTCCAGAATGATATAATATTACCTAATTAAACAATAAATTCATTGTAAGCAACTTTCAAAACTCTAGAATTAACAGAGACATCTCACTACCTGGACAGTAGCCCAAAGTTCTTCTGTAGCATTGGGGCATCCTTCATTAGCCTATAGACCCATTGTATTCATCAGACTTTTCTACAAAGCAGGAAATTTCAAAGACAATTCCCCCTGTATTTGCAGTTTGTCAGTTACTTTCTTCTATATCCTGAAGAATGTCTAGCAAACTCTTTCATAAAGACGGAATCCCAATGAATCATCTCACCATTAGGCAAGCTCCACAGTCATTTCTCTACAGGTCCTGCATATCCAGTTCATCAAGCAGTCCAGGTAAGAGCAGTTTCTTGCTCAAATGGTTAACCAACTCCATAAGGAGCCTCTTCAATGCCCACCTACCTCTTGAAGCAGATTGGTGCTGCCAGGAACAGATGTGTCTCATTATCATGAAAAGTCCTAAGTACTTAAATATTTTAAATGCCATATTCTGTAGTCTTTGAAAGATTGGAAAAAATCTCTATTCATCTAAAATATATCTCTCTACAGCTAGAAAAATCTAACTAACATGACTACAAGCTTGATTATTATTGATGATTTTCTATTAGCCTACATTTCTTAATTGTACATTACATTTTTAATGAGCTGCACAAACACAATATTTTAATCAAGAGCAGAAATATGCATATACACAGTATAACAAAATTGACCTTAAATTTGTATCAATAGACCAAAATCTATACCAATGCAAATCTCTAGCATATTTCCCTTTAAATGTCAATAAACATTTATAAACAATATTTGGGAATATGGGCATAGTTCTTTTTCAAACTGTTTCCTGCTTTTTATTGGGTGAAGCAATTTTTTGAGGGGTGTTCAAGGTGATCTTTTAGGGGGTTTTGGTCCATAAAACCACAGTAGCCTAGAAGGATTCCACAGGTTCTCATCATCTCTGGAACCAAAAGAAGAACCTCTTTCCAAAGTAACATATCCTTTGACCAAAATTCTAAAGTATAATATATATA
>LOEQ01008994.1:14619-26109 GCA_001685075.1 Bramus lutescens | reverse complement strand
TCTTAGGACTGGAGAGGGAGGAGGAGGGGTTGGAGGGGGAGGGAAATGGGAGGAGGGGCGGAGGTGGAAATTTTGAAAACAAATAAATAAATAAAAAAATAAAAAATCAAATATAATAAACACATCACCACCTGTATATAAGTGGTAATTTCTCTAAGATCACTTAGGTATGCCCAGTTTCAGCGAGCAGAAATGTTCTTGTTACACTCATTGCTGCTTCCTAGCAGGTCCTGCCCCAGGGTGGAGGCTTACATTCTTATGAGTGAAAGGAGAAGGGAGGGGTGTGGCACAGAATCACCTTCTGCTTTGGTCCCCGTGGAGTCAAAGCAGAGACACAATGTCACCTCACCATACACGCTGTCTGCCCTTGGACAAGGCTGTACTTCTTTCCAATTATCTTCTCTGTCCAGTGACAAGCACTAATATGAACAGGCAAAAACAAACAAACAAACAAACAAACAAAAAACAGCATCCATTCTCCCTAACTCATTTTAAAGGGTCTTTTCTTCAGCTCTCTTTTGATAGCTGCCTGCTAAAGATCACTGGCAAAGACTATCCTTGTTGTCATCTTGAGCTGTCCTCTTCAGAACACAGTGGTCTGTTTTCCCTGACTCACTCGCCCTGGGGTTTACTCCTTCATCTTACAGAGAAGCCTTCATTCTGTCCATCCTCAGTGTCCAGATGTGAACACTGGGCACTCTCGATTCTAATAGCTTATCTTCTGTATTTGGTACATAAAAATCTTGTCTGTAATAGATAGCTCTGTCTCCATGGACCAGTCAGCATCAGTGTCCTCACATAAAAGTACCAGATGTTGTCAATGCAGAGCTCTGCCATGAGCTGCTTTAAGGATTAGATGAGAATTATGTCCAAAGGGCTTAAACAGTGCCTGATATAGGGTGAGCAATACACATAATGTTGGCTCTTATTGTTAGAAACATTCTATCTAAGAACAGTGATGCTCTTCCAAGTTTCACTCTACTGATGGGAAATTAAAGAATACAGAGGTCAAACAGATTTCTCAAAATCATGTAACCAATTGGAAAATCTTAAGAAATGAATTCACCATAAAATATTTGAAACCACAATATATAGAGACTAAAACTGTATACAATGTTCATATTGTCCTTAGGTCAGTAACACTTGATTTTAAGAAAATAATATTTCTGAGGAAAAAAATAAAAATCATTAGGAAAAGTATACTGAATGCCTTTCCATTTTCAGTGCATAACATTTTTGTGCTAAGTCACCACCTTAATCAAAAGGATGGTTGCCGTTGGTGTTTCCGCGCAGATACAGACTATATATGTTCATGACAACAATCTGTTTTCTGTCTTTAGTTCATTAGTGAAGTCTAGGGCCAACTGTATCTGTTACATTAGAACAATCTAATATTAATGAAAACAGAGATTGATGGCTTCACACACGTTAAAAGTTGCTACAGTGGGAAGCAAAGGTGGTGGAACTGGACCATCAAGTAGCCCCAAGGTAAGTTGGAAGTTACTTGAAACAGAATAGACTATATTTCTGAATATTAAGTTTCCAAAACACTTTTATTGAAATGAGAGGTTAAAAATGATGAGAGGAAAACTTGATCTCGAATGAAAACAATGAAAGCTTCGGGGAAAAAAAAAAGAAGAAGACAGTCAGGCAAAGCAAAGGCTTCCTGAATGAAAAGCACAGTTCAGAATGGTGCAAGCTTAAGCAAGCACATGAAAAGTCAGGAAAGTCTTCCTTCTGCCTCTCTGGAAGGAGCAGGATCAGTGGGCCATCCAAGCAAAGCAGATTTCTTATGCAAAATAAGGAAACAAAAAGGAGTATAAGATCAAAAGGTAAACATATGAAGACGTATATAACAAATATAAGGCTTTTACTAAAGTTCACATTAATCAAATAGTGAAGTGTGTAGCTCAAATATTTTACTAGGATGTTAAATTTTGTAACAAAAATGGTTTCTGCATCTTCTACTTTTCCGTTCTCAGTATAAGCTCATGAGAGACAATGATTTTCTACTTATTTGCTTGGTATTTAGTCACATTTAAGTTGCATTTCTAGATAATATCATTTCATATAAATATTTAATAAAAATAGATACAAAATCCCCAGACCTGCCAGGTGGGGGCAGCATACACCTATAGTCCCAGCTCTTGGGAGACAGAGGCAGGTAAATCTCTGAATTTTCAAGGCCATCTGGTCTGCAGAGAGTTCCAGGAAGGCAAGGGCTAAAAAGAGAAACTCAAAACAAAAACAAAGAAATAAACAAACAAATAAATCTCAGCCATTGGGATACAGAGTCAAGATTTCAAGTGACAAGGTAAACTGGGATACATAACTTGGATTGCCTGATGAGATCTCTTCTCACCATAGCCCAGCTCCACAAACAAAAAAAGTGCATACAAGAGTATGAAGGCTGTGTCACAACTTAAGAAATAAAACACCAGCTAGGAGTGGAGTTCAGAAAAAGACTGTATATATATCTTTATATGTCTTGAGTAGGAGCCTCAGGTTTGAACTGAAGCACTGCAAATAAGTAAAATAAAGGAATAAATGAAATAATAAAGCTGGAGAAATTTTAGCTGGAATACTCTATCTATAGTTAGCTTGGCCATTCCCAAAGAAAGCCGCTATCCTCAGGCTGTGTCTTGTTAAATTTTATTAATCTACAGTTGGACACTTTTCTCCTATCTATGCAGCTCCCTTTAACATTGAGGGATACTGATGATTCCTACAGTCACATTTCATATTTATCTAAGCAGGCTGACTGAGGTTTGAAAGCAGGGAGGAGCTAGAGTAAAACAGATAGGAGACAGAGCAGATATGAGTGTTTTGCTATACTGCTCAAGGATTCATAGCTCCAGAAACCATTTTGATGATTAATAAATAACATATTAAAAAGGATTGAAAGAAAAGTAGTAATATTTGAGCAACATATGAAAGTTCTTTTGGAGAAACCATTGCCATTTCTGACAATAATGTTCAGGTTCATTGAAGCCTTTCCTGAGTGTCTAAGGAAACAGGCATCAGGTCATCCCATGAGTAGACACTGTATGCTGATGGCCTACAGGTTTACATAGCAATGGAAATTCTTTCACAGATAATCATCTGATGAACTGTAAGGTTTGGGAACTAGTGAAAGTAGAAAAATCAGCTAACTTAAAGGCGTTTATTCTACTATGAAAACAGAGACATTAAAGAGGGTACCTTCTGGAACCTTGATTTGAAGTCAACACTCATTTTATCTTCATTTCTGCAATCATTGCCTAGAACCAATCTGAGCTGGTCACAACTTCTATTCCTGAGAAACAGGGAAAAAGAGGAGCAGGGGAAAGAAGCAAGAGTCTGGAAAAATATCTTTGTAAGCCACTGAAATAGAAATGCTAATGCAATTATTTTTTTGTCGTATGCCTGCCTGATATATAAAAATTAATATTATTTTATGAAAATGCAGAATTGGATTTCTTACAACATAATGTTGAAAATGTTTAGCGTTCAGATCAGTGACAGTTTTCCATTTGGTGAAATGGAGCTTCCGAATATTATTCATCATCGCTTGTGGAAATGAGATAAGTCCTTGTTTCTATCTCATACAAACAAATTAACACCACTATTGAATATCAACCAAGTCACTACTGGTAAATGTCTTACGTTATTTCATACAAGTTTTATTACGGGTAAATTCCTGCTTGGAGTGGCTGCTTCGCATTAACGTTTTAAGGCTTACAGTGCTAGCTAATTACAGTGTTCTGAATTGGCTTTCCATAAATATCCACTTAATGTGTAATAGCATTGATTGGAACAATTATAGAAGGGCCTGAAAATCAGAGATAGGCCAATATAGGGAGGAGTGAGGGTGAGATGCACGATCATTCCTTAGCCTACATGTGAAATGGTCACATTGCAGCTGCAACAATCTCTTGGCACAGGTGTCCGGACTACAAAACAATCACCCAAATATGCATATCTGAGTTTGTCATTGCCACTTAGTGTCCTTCCTGCCCAGTGCAGGACACTAAACAAGCACAGGGAATTTAGAACCCAATTTATAAATTTGCAAAGAAAATCAATATTTTTATCGCATTTGCTTGGAGCTGTCCAGCACAAATGACCAGATGGTGTCAGCAATCACATTACTTTCCACCCATTAGTTTTGATAGTGTAGATATTTTCAATCATTAGCTGGTTAAATGGTGTGTTTTAAGATTTCTAAATCCCACAGAAAGGCATAGAATATCAAGAAATTTAATGGTAAAGTAGAAGTTGGAGCTTGGCTCAAGAATTCTTCCATGAGAAAGAACACTTAGCGGTACAAAGAATATTCTAAAAAAGAAAAACATGTTTATTTTATTTTATGTTCATGGGTGTTTTGCCTGCATGTATTTCTGTGCATCATATGCATGAAGTGGTCATGGATGCCAGAAGAGAGAATGAAATCTCTGGAATGCAGCAGTGAGCCACCCCATGACTGCGCTGAATGGAATCTGAGTTCTGTGAATGAACAGTCAATGTTCTTTGCTGCTGAGTCTTCTTTCTTGTCCCACAAACAGTAAACTTTCAGGGGTCGGTTGAAAGGTTGAGCCATTTCTTATTCTACTATAATCTTGTCGCTTCACAATCTTTAAATATTTTAAAGATATATTTCAGGATGAGTTAACTTATAATGGACAGAAATTACTTGCCAACCATAGGCCTTGAAATACAGAATAAGGGAGATGGAAAAATCCATACCATATATAATTTTCACAGGATAATGCCTATATGATGCAAAGCCATGATGTTAATGATCTTTATTTTCCTCATGATTATAGTTATTCCATATTTATATCATTTAATTGCTCTAAATAATTAAGTTGAGCACTGTATGAATCATTTTACACAGTCTTTTTAGTGATGAGTAAAATCCTCTAGAGCAGAGAGCCTTCATCTCATTTGATTAATGATAGCCACTAATACTGAACTGCATATTTCACCTGATAATATCAAAAATTTGTATAGCATTGGTTGTCTGATAAATATGATTATAAATCTTTTACTAAATTCATTCCATTATGATAATAGACCAATCCATGTGTCCAAGGACAAATGACATTTTGCATCTGGGAAGACTGAATGAAAATGTGGCTATTCAACTTACCTTAACTAAGAACAATGAGATTACATAGGAAAGATTTTATAAAAGAAATGGATTCCAAATCTTAGCATTTTTATTGTTAAAATATTATTTTTTGTCTTTAAAAGAACATTTATTTAATGAAAAACCATGTGTACTGAGGCTCTTTGATACATCACAATTTCTCTAGTATGCACTCAGGAAAAAGATGACAGATGAGTCCTAGGGGAGGTATAATTTTAAATAGAGAAGTACATGTTAAATAAGCCACATTAGACAGTGATTAGAAGGGAAGGCCAGTCACAGTGATTTAGATTGGTTGTCGAGGAAAGAACCCTCTTAGGAGATAGCAATGAGAATAAAAAAGAATGAGTAAAATCCAGGTGTGTAAAAAGCAGGAAAGAACACAAGCATAGAAAAAGCAAGTGAAACTCTGTGACAAAAAAAGAAGAATCTTATGTGCTTGAACAACTAAGAAGTCATCCTGTTAACATGGAATGAGAAAGGAGTATTCTGAGCTACTTACATCTCCCCAAACTCATGGTTCTTTAGAACATGACTATATTTGAAAACAGAGTATTTGAGACCTTGATATGGTAACAGAGGCCATATGGCTTTAAGACAATGTGACTGGTTAGCTTACAAAAGGATCTATTGGCATGAGCAGAGAGAGAAAGAATCTTAAGGCACTATTGCTTCTCCTCTCTGTCCTCTGTCAGTCCAGAGTCAGTGAGTTCCCACTAGCTCCAGTCAGCTGTTTCTGTGGGTTTGCCCATTATGGTTTTGACCCCTTTATTCATATTATTGCTCCTCCCTCCCTATGACCGGAATCCAGGAGACTGGCCTAGTGCTGAGCTGAGGATCTCTGCATCTGCTTCCAACAGTTACTGGATGAAGGTTCTATGATTACAACTAAGGTAGTCATGAATCTGATTAGAAGGGAAGGCCAGTTAGGGCACCCTCTCTATGATTGCTTAGAATATTAGCTGGGTCATCCTTGTGGGTTCCTGGGAATTTCCCTAGTGCCAGGTTTCTTGCTAACTCCATAATAGCTCCCTTTATTTTATGTGCATTGATATTTTCTCCTGCATGTGTGTTTATGTGAAAGTATTGGAACTCCTGGAGCTGCAGTTATAGATAGTGGTGTGCTGCCATGTGGGTGCTGGGAATTGAAATCAGGTCCTCTGGAAGAACATCTAGTGCTCTGAACCACCGAACCATCTCTCCAGCCTTTCCTTTTCATATTTAATTATACCATGTGCGTGGTTTCTTTCCCCTCATTTTTGAAAGAAATGTAAAAATAGTTCTGAATTGTCATTGTAATGGTGACCTATATAGGAAGGCTGGGCCTGAGGAAAGAGAAAATCACAGACTCTCATAGAAGAATAAGTAAATGAAGTCAAATCAGAACTCTGCACACTCCTTTATAGGACCTTCATGAATATTTGAAGTTCTAATCCGTGTTGGAGCTGTTCAAATCTGGTATTATAGCATGAAGAAATCATAGATCATACATATATGAATAACATTTCTGCATTAAAGTACATTTTCATTTGTTAAAGTAGTTATCCAGCCCCCAAACTCTATTTCTGTGTGCTCTGTTGCAGAGGGAAGACTATCAGCTATTTTTTTTTTACATTATTTGCCTCTATGTGGATGAAAGGGGAAAGAAACGTGATGTGTATTTTCAGCTGAAGAGAACTTGCTGCACCAGTGCAGCACATTCTATGTTTGGTTTAACCATCAGCATTTCTAGGAACATACTAAGTCTTCAGCTAAGCACTGATCTAAGTAATTGAATGAATTTTGCTGGAATGAAAATAGGACATGAGAAAAAAGTTTTAAGTTGTTCCAGAGTCCACTGAGCTTGGCCAAATGAGAAACAGCTATGACATTTCTAGAAATCTGTAATTTCCACCCAACATCAATTTTCTCTGGGTTATGGCAGTACATAAATATTTTCAAGAATAATACACATTTTGCATTAGATAATTAAATGGGTTTCTTTTCTGTTTAAAATGGTAAGTGATTTTTCTGTTGAATTTTGAACAAACTTCTTTTTCAGCATAACAATGAGGACATCCATGGTTAGGAAATAGTCACATTCCTAACCTACTATCAAGATTCTTTGCTAGTAGCCAGTCATGTTCCTGGTATTTCATACTCCCTCTCAAAGCCTTTCTTTTCCTTCCAGCTTTTTCTTCTTTCTGCCTGGCTCTTTCCCACACTTTTACATAGTAAGCAGCCTTTAATTCCTCTGTTGTTTGACCCAGACTTCCTAGAATCTTTTTTTGGATAATTTTGAGTTAACTTTGAACATGGTGAGTCACAGACAACTCAAATATCCCTAATCTTTTATGATTAGCTATATAACTTTTTTCCCTTGAGCTATGCTTATTTTTATTGGGCATTAAAACATCATACAAACCTTCATATAATAAGATGTCTCCTTAGGATATATACACAGAGATAACAGATAAAATGCTCCTTCTGTGGCAAAGACAAAGTGTCTAAAAATTACTTTAAATGACAACATATTTATTAATAAACAACATAGATAGATTATGGCATACCTTCCAACATAGTCTCCTCAAGTCCAACTAGTGTAAATCCTTCTAAGACACTTATGTATTTGCAATTTATTTCTAGTGTCACCAATTCCAGAAGTAGCACCACCTAGTTGTCAGACCACGTAAACTGTATTAATTCCGGCTTGCCTACACAACCAGCTATAGCAAATTGTACATGTGTGTGTATACACACACCTGATTATGTGCACTCTATCAAGGAACATTTCTATATTCACATCTTCAACTGTACTTCAGATGCTCTTTCTACAGGCCACTCCATGATAGTGAACTTTAAAAATACTTGGTTGAATTTAAGCCAAATTTAGGAGTTTTGTGAAGACCCATTAAGTTTACTAGCCTTAGGAGTCTTATTCCAGCTCACCAGTGTCACTCCCCAAAGGTATGTTCCTGCTGTTAGTTTGAATTTTTCCTTTTATCATCTTGTCATGGGTACTACTGACTTAACTTATGGAAAATAATTCCTTTAACACATTTATGGAGGATAGCAGTTTGTTTGGATACATCACTTTGATGGCTCTCTCTCTCTCTCTTTCTCTACAGCCTTTAATATGTGGGCATTGCTCTAACCAATGTAAGAGCTGCTGTTGGCTTTGCTTTATTTACAAGATGTTAGAGAGAATATTTCATTCCAGAAAAAAAAAAACCTTTGTTCTCCTTGAAGAGTCAAGTGCAGTAGACAAGGAACATTGCTTATCTGACTTTATGCATTCTTTCAAATGACTGCAATTGCCACATGGTATACTATTCAGAGGCTGTCCTTTAGCTTATGTGAAAATAATTTCCAATCTAGAAATAAGACACAAGACTCAGTATAATAAAAATAGACAATAAAGTCAGCAAAAGCATTCATGGGAAACCTTTCTGCACTAAATATACTGGTTTGCTACATCTATGTAAAAAAAAAGCATGCTTTCCTTCAACTTGTATGCAGGAACCTGTTATGATATTTCTATTATTCTTACATCATTTTATACTGAAGAAATTTTGATACACCTTAAATAATTTTCTACTTACTGCAAATTTAGCAGGTTGAATGCTCCTGTTCTTAAATTATGTATTATTGAATGTGACAAATGATTTGCATGGATACGACACCTAGATTATCATGTTTCAATTCCCATCTATTCAGATCACTCTTTCAAATAATTGTGACTGTAAAATTTATTTTATAAAAATATAGTCATGAAAAATGTTATCCGTAAAGGCCATTATCAAGAGAAATATTTAATTTTGGAATCGGTGTTTTCCTAGGGTCATCACAACAAATTATCACAAGTAGGTGGATTAGAACAAAATATGAGTATAGCTTTCAGCTTTAAAAGCTAAAAGTTTAAAATAAAAGTATCAGATTCCATGTAAAACTACAAGGAAACCCTTTCTTGCCTCTTCCTGGGTTTGAGAGATGACTGCTGATCTTTGGCTTCTCAGCACTCGTATCTGTGGAACATCTACCTCTGCCTCCATCTTCATTTGGCAACTTTCCTCTTGTGTCTATTCTATCACTTGATTTCCTTGTTACTACTAGAAAACTCCCAGGAGAAAACAGCCTAAGGAGGAAAGAAAGGTTTACCTGAGTCTATAACTCCAGAAGATACTGTCCCTCACAGTAAAACCAAGGCAGCAGGAGCAGGATGTCACCAATCACATTAAGTCCACATGTAAGAAACAGCAATGGATGCTCTCTCCTCATTCAGTCCTTATATGTTTCACTTCTCTGAAGATTTTAGTCATTGGTCTCACCTACATTCATTATGACCACATCTTAACTCTCACACTGGCCAAGACCTTGTTGCCAATAAAAATCACAGGCACAGATGCAGGAAAACAGAACTTGAACATTGTTGGTGGTATGATACATTCACTCCACAAATAACAATCATTTTCCTTACTTTTGTAACTTTCATTTTGGATGCTAATATTCTTTTGTTTCTTCCACATATTTTGCTTTATGGCAAGGAAAAATAGCTTACAGACCAATTTAAATTCCCAATACTCCCCTAAGTATGTCCTTAACTTGTGATTATCTATAATTTGTTGTTTTATATCATAATTCTTATTTAGTCTAGAAAAATAAACTTTTGGGACTGAATCTGCTTTCTTAGCCTATGAACAGGCCGATGGCATTCTTCCTAATTTTTGCCATAGCCCCAAATCACCTTATGCATAGCATACTTTGAATAGATGAAAATCTTGGTAAGATTGTTGGTTTACTCTGTATGTATGGATCACAGGTTGCTTTTAGTGAGTCCTCTCTCATTTATGCAATTGTAAAAGTTAGTTCTTTTAAAAATATATGTAATTTTTAATTGACACATAATAATTGCACATATTTATGGAGTATTATGTGATAGTTCAATGCTCATATGTACTTAAATGATCAAGTCAGCTAATTGGCATATTTGTATTATCAGACATTAATGTTTCTTTCTTATGTTAAAAACATCCACAAGTTTCTTTAGCTGTGCAGAACGATCTGATTCATTGTTGGCCACCACAACTACCTATTGTGGAAGTTATTTCTCCATTCAACTCTTTCTCATACTTTTTTTTGTTTTCACCACAGACCTTTAAGTATTTTTCTTGAATTACAGTAAACAATTTATTGAGATGGTTAATTTTACATTCTAAAGAGATTTTCTTTGGAAATGTATATTGCTAACTTTAAACCCAAGAGATTTTTTTTCACCTAAAATGTCTTTATTAATCAAAAATAAAAAGGTGAAATTTGTAAACATATCTGAAAACATGAGTACAGCGCAAGGCAAAAAGATTACAATAAATAGTCAAAACCAAGACACTATAACATATCTCTAAGTAACATGAAATCTTGGCAGAGTCTATCAGGTCCTGAACCCACACAGGTTTTTAAGGCATTCTATGAGCATTCCTGGAGTGGGGTTTCGACAGAATAGGAGAATGGAATTAAAGGAAATCTAGAGTCAGCTACTACATGGGTTTAAAGAGTCTGGGTGCCTTTAAAAAAATAATGTTTACTATTTGGCCCATTTGCCAAATGTTTAAAGTACTCCGTACACTCATTGTGGTCCACCAACAGTGTATAAAACCACTTATTTAATAATAGTAAATCCTAAGGAACCGTGAATTGCAGTAATACCCATTTAATGATGTTGGCCATGATATGATAATATTATAATTAATGCTTTCTTATTAAAACTTCACATTCAAGTACCTTTACTCATATATATATATATAAACATGTATATGTGTATTTATACTTGTATATACAAATATACACATATATATTGCTTTATACATGTTATTACTGACTTATTAATTACTATTATAATTTCCAAATTTCTATAAATCTAACTAGCTCTATGTTAGGGATGAGTAGGTTTCTTTTCACAGACAGGATTTCTTTGCCACTATGAATCTTTTTAAATTAGCCTTAGATTAGTAGTTTTCAACATGTTGGTCATAACCCTTTTGAGGGTAGGACAACCCTTTCACGGCAGTCACCTAAGGTCATAAGCAAATAAAGATGTTTACATTATGATTCATAACAGTAGCAAACTTACAGTTATGAAGCAACAATGAAAATAATTTTATGGTTGGGGTCACCATAACATGGGGAGCTGCATTAAAGGACTATAGCAATGGGAAGGTTGAAAACCACTGGTCTTAGATAAATAAGGCAATTTAACCATTAGAAATACTTTGGAGGAAGAAGAAAGAACAGGATTCTGGTATCCATTCCATTCAAGCTATTAAGAAGTTCTGGAGTCATCAGTTGGGTATGTCAACCTACTTTTGGATTGTTATTGCTAATGG
>LOEQ01008993.1:2954-48131 GCA_001685075.1 Bramus lutescens | reverse complement strand
ACCTTTGGAAGAGCAGGCAATGCTCTTAACCTCTGAGCCATCTCTCCAGCCAGAATGTAAACTCTTTTAATAATGTGAACACTCACCCTAAATTTTTCATTGTAATGTAGTTGCATAGATTTTTTTCACAGAGTATTTTGGATGTTAGCACTCTGGTAGCTGATGTACGCTGATGCTTCCCATTGACACAGTACTGAGGAAGCATCATAAAAGTTGCAGTAAATACACATATGTGACACAGAACAGGGCCACATACTACTTCGGCATTCTTCCCTGGGAATTATTAATGATGTGTTTTCATCTTAAAGGTAGTCTACAGTATCTGACCTAGAACAATGGTCTTCAAAATTGTTCAGGGGAAATGTTTCCCTTTGACCCAGCCCATCAAACTGTAGTGTGTGGGATCTGGGACAAGTCATTCTCTACTGGGTCTCTTAGGCATCTCCCACACAGGAAACACAACCCATTCCCCTGCCAAGGGCCAGTGCCTGGTACGTAAAAGAAGGGGAGAGACAAGGTGAGACTCACCCTGTCTCCTGCACTTCAACTTAATGCATTTTAAACGTGTATCTCCTCCTGGAACGTGACATGGGAATAAAAGTGAGTCAGATCGTTTGCTTCCAAAAAGTTAATAAATACATTCATATATTTGTGAACTTCAAAAATGAAGCACTAGAAATTTGAATTTTAATTCTGCTGTATTTTTTCTCAGTAGGAATTTCAGACTCGGGTTCAGGTTTAATTTTTATGATTCTGATATCTCTGTGTTGTTCACCCTAATATAGTCTGAAGCAAGGCTGAAGGTAGATGTTGCTGACAGAGAATCTCCAGGAATGAATGTTTCCTACTGACACCACCTAAGAAAAGAATAATTTTTAGAAAAACATTAATGTCTATAAACGCCTTGAACAATCTTCTTGTCTTAAAATGCATTTTTAAAAATTAGGGTATGCAATTGAAAACTGGCATTTTATTATTTAATCATGTTCTATTTTCGATGATGTGCTAAGAGGACACATCGTGCACATTTCCTCCATATGAAATGCATTAAAGTCATAGAATCACGGAATTGAGAGGTACTTTAGGGACTGTCTTGTCAAATGTCTTTCTTTGGCAGAACAGAGTGCAGAGACCTGGAGCTGTGTCACCACACAGACACTGGGTGAATTAGGACAGCTCTGGATTCTTTACTCATTACCTTTCTCTAGAAAAACTGGATACCTGTCATACCCAGGAAAGAAGAAGCAGTGACATGTATCAGATGATAGAATTCACTTGCATTTCCTGGGTGTGTCCTTGAATGTCTATCTCCATTTAATTTACCTCTGCTTCTGATTGTTTGTGGTCTACACACCTTAAGGTGCACACACCTTAACCCTAAAGGAGAAGAAATGTTGACAAGAACATGTAGGAAAGACTTGTCTCTAAGTGCTTATAATAACCAGGCAACAATCTGACACATTTTTATGTTGATACATATTTTATTGATTCTTTATAATGAATAATAAGTTAATGGGAAAATTGGATGTGGGCATTTAGAAATGGTCTTCTGTAGTTTTATCATACAAGAATTATTGAGATTTTAGTAAAATGTAGGCCACATTAAGACATGACTTCACCATGTAGAGTAGGGATTTTGTGACTACATTCCAACACCCCCTTTCAGATCTTATCATACTACCACACATATGAAATAAAAATTTATTAAATATATGCAATTTTTCTGAATGTAGTTTTAAAAAATTTAATTGTATTTTATGTGTTTGGGTCTTTTACCTGCATTTATATCTATGGACCAATTGAATGCCTCATGCATAGAGATCTGGAAGCGGGCATCAGATCTTTAGGAACTGGAGTTGCAGAAGGCTGTGAACTTTCACAGGGGAGCTGGGAATTGAACCTTGGTCTTCTGGAAGAGAAACCAGTACACTTAACTCCTGAGACATTTCTCCAGTCCCACTTTATGTAACTTTGTAACTACTTATTTCAAAACAGGAAAATTTATGGACACATTTGCACCCAGATCATCCATGGACATATAGTTCACTACATTCTGTTGTCTGAAATAAGGTCTGAAGAAAAATTGGAAAGTAGCTCCTAATATTTTCTTTCAGTTTAGTGCCTAGAGCATTATCTGAAAAAACATTTTAATTTTTATTTATGTTGTGTATGTCTGGGTGAGAGTGCACATGTGATATGTCAGTTGACACCTTCTTCAAGTGGTTCCTGGGATTTGAACTCAAGTTCATGTGCCTTGACCAACTAAGTCATCTTGTTGGCCTCTTGTAGTTTCTTTTGTAAGTACCTAATGCATTTTATAGTCTTGTTTGAACTAGGATTTTTGCCTGTGTTCCTTTAATCTGGAATTTGGGGAATAAGAGTGCTCCCTTCCTGTGCTTTGTCTTTGTTGGCAATTTTCAGCACTACCTCTTTGAGTTTCTTTCACTGGGGAAAGAGTTTTCAATATTTGTTGTTATTGTTGTTCTTAAAAAGAGTGTTATGTCTGAAACAGATGAAGAACAATGCCCCACTTCCACCAAACTAGGTCAGTACTATGACACTCTTTCAGAGGTATAGTGATGCTTAGCAGAAAGGGCTGAGAACTTGCTCACAGAGTTGCATTTGGATGAGTTTGGGGACATAGCTAGAACCTCAGGCTCATTTCCAGAACCACCAGCAAGCCTAGCAGGGGATGTACATGAATGAGAGAAAACAGGTACTGCTGTAGTATATTAGTATATGCTAACTAATTAACCATGCAGGTCCCGCAAATTATATCATGAGCTCTTGATTGTCAAGATTAAGTATACTTGTATTAGAATTTATTGAATTAGTTAAAAGTTAATCTGAAATAAGAATAAAATGTAAAAAATAATTACTTTCTAATAAAGTAATGCGACACAAATGATAAAACTGAAATAAATGGTAATTGTGTAGTCATATTATTTCTCTCTGACTTCTGGGTTTATATTTTTAGAACTTTAATCAGCTTCAAAATGAGTCTCATATCTTATTTAATCATCCTCAGAACATTCTTGCACTATTGGTAAAAATATAAAGAAATGTTAGAATGAGTTTTCGCCTTTCATAAAGATTTTTTCTTTTTGTCCCATCAGCCAGCTAATGGATAATGACTTGGAGGCTTATTATTGATTATGAAAGCTTGGCCTTTAGATTAGACTTGTTTTCAACTAGTTCTTATCACTTAAATTAACCCATATTTTCTACATTCTACCATGAGGCTTTTACTCTATACCATTCTGTATGTCTTACACATTCTGTACCTTACTGGCATCTATCATGCACCTAGATTCATCTTGAGTTTCCTCTCTCTGCCAGGAAGGCCTACATATTTCTCCTGCCTCGCTATAGGCCATTTAACTTTTCAGTAAACCAGTTAGAAGATGCCTTGGGCAGAGACACATTTACAGTATAAACAAATATTCCATTTGTTTGCAGCATTTGCAACTTTCCCCCCTTTTGTCTAAATAAAAAGGAAAGGTTTTATTTCTATCATAGTAAAACTATATACAATAAGAACAATTTATCAGGTAGAAATTACATTTACAATGTCTAGTCTATCTGTATTTGGCAAATTTAGAGAAAACATTCCAATATCTATACAACCTTGGTGAGTCAAAAATTGTGTATCTAATTTCCTTTCTATCCTAACTTGTATTACCAACTCCAAACTATCTTTTTAGTCATATTTTCTTAGATGAACAACTTAAGCTTTTATGTCTCTCAACCCTATATATTTTACATCACTCTTATGAGTTTCTTTTCTGAATTTTGTAACAAGGAAATCTATAACTATAACTATCTAGTCTTCAATCCCATCAGAGACCTTAGAAGGATATAATGTAACCTGGGTAAACAAGAAGCACAGACCAAGCAATTTCCAAAACTGTAGAAATTACAGAAGCAACTGGATGCCTGGACAGTCACCAAAGTTTCCATTGCAATGTTGGAGCATTTGTCTTCAGCCTTCAGGCCTAGAATATCTGACAAAATTTTCTGTGAATCAGAGATTTTTGAAGGATTGTCTTACCTTGTCTTGTCAAAGTTTGTCAGTCACTTTCTTTTGTGTCCTGCTTGTCCAGTTTGGACAGCATACTGTCATCAGTCAAGGCGAGGGCTGTTTCTTTCTCAAATGGCTATCTTTGTCACACTGAAAGCAAACTCCATAGGGAGGTTTTTCAATGCCTATCATCCTTTTTTGAAGTAAATTAGTGCTGCTAGGAGGAGATATGTTGCACTGTCATGAAAAGTCTTAGACATTATTAAAACATTTTCAATGGCATATTCTGTAGGTTTTAGAAATGTTTTAAGACTATATGTTTATTTAAAATATATCTTTGTTTGACCTTGAAAACATACCTAACATGATTTAGTTTGATTGTTATAGATGACTATTAACCTTTCTTTCTTTATTATTTTAAATAGCTTTCTAGAACTAAAACTTTACATTGCATTTTAAACAAACTGCTTAGGTACAATACCTTAAACAAAAGTAGAAATAAATATACATTATAACAAAAATAACCTTAAAATGGTAGTAATATACAAAAATCCATGCCAACATAAAATATTTGAGACTAGCGGTTGTTCAAAAGTAGATTCAACCATTACCCTTTTATCCCATCATTTTTATGCTATATCCCCCTATTTTTTTCCTTCAAAAAAGATTCCTGAATCTAATCTCCTTTGTTTGGCTTTTTTCCTGATAGTGACCAAAACAACTTATAAACAACTTCCCTAAATGATTACAAGCATCCATAATCCACGGAATGACCAAACCCCACTCACTTTAGTGATCTATATTGCTTTCTGTTGTCTTGGAATGATAGCATATTTATGGACCCCTAAGAAACTTGGGATAATGGTCGAGTCCCGGGAAAGCTAGCTGCATGACTTTTTTGCTTAGTCTCTGTGTAATGGGAAAGTATAGAACTCACCTGAAGTCTTGGCTATATAATTTGTGAGATTGGACCATCTTAGCTAACAGCTTTGATATTATAAATGTAGGATTTTGAGGAACTGTAACAGGGGCATTCTGAGAGGCTGGATCACTTTAGACTGCTTGTCTTTGTTGGTGCCTAGTCATCTTTTTCCAAAATCACCTAAGCTTTTAATGGTAACATATATATCTGCATTAACACAAGTATGGAATGTGCAGTGTGCCCAAGCCAGTTAAAGATGATTTTTTGTTCTATATTTGAGCAGGTAAAAGTAAGAGAAAAAGGAGATCTAAAATCTTATAGCCCTGGTGCTGAGAAACTTTTCAACAGAAGAGAAACCCCCAATTACGTTGGTAAAATAAAGGAAAGGGCTAAGCAAAACATAGTTTCGTGGACTACAGTGTTTGTGTCACCAGGAGCACACACACAAAAAAAGAGAGAAATAAATAATGATCCCTTTAAGAGACCAAGTCAGAATCCTTGTTCTTATTTTTCATCTCACACCAGTCTTGGTTTTTTAAATACCTTAGATAGGGCTAGAGTCAGGTCTGATACATCTGTATCGGTCAGCATTCTGAAACTGAAAATATTGCCATAAATAATTAGGAAAAGATGTGAGAAAGGTTTACTCTGGCTCATAGCATTAGAGGTCACTAGCCCCTTGGTCTTTTTGCTTTTGGTCCTGCGAAAGGCAGTAAACCATGGTGGGGAGTGCACTGGGGTACATGGTGCTGTCTTCACAGTGACTAAGTAACTAAAGAAAGGAAGACTATGGATCTCATCTGGCCTTCGAGAACACATCTCTAATGACAGCCAACAAACAGGCCTTTCTCTAAAAGGCTTATCACCTTATAGTGTGTCACCCTGGGAGCTAAGTCTCTTTTTAACGCATGGCTTCATCTTAGGGGTTCCCAGATTTAAACTGTAACAATATCTGAGGCACTGGAAACCTACTTGCAACCTCAGTAAGCATTTTCTTTCTAGAAGTTCTGCCAAGTTTGTGAAATTGTTTGCATTCCCTCAATTTCCTGGCATTCAATTTGCTTCCTTATTCGAACACCCAGAGATTTAATGGATTTAAATCTGAGTGTTGAGGAGGATTCCATAGATTTCCTCAACCTGTTTCAGGCCCCATAGGCATAGATGTAAGAACCACAAGGGACTCAGAAACAGTTGGGAAACCTTCCCACAAACAAGCTCTGGCACCTTGGACATTTATATTATTTACTGATTATTTTCATCTGTTTGCTGATGAAAGGAAGTTATGCTCAACTAAAGCAAACAAAAAGAGACCCTGTGGGTTTCTACAGCTCTGTGACACATCAACCACATCATTACTAAAAGCAATTAAAGGCTTTTTGTAAAGTGATTAAAATAACAACAATAATAATAATCTTCATTCAAATGCTAATTTATCTTTGTCTATTAGTTAGTATTCTGCCACAAAAGGGATGGAGAACATCTCATTTGTTCATTTCCTGTCTGACAGAATTTTAATTCTTAGATGGGAGGGTGGTAAGAAACTAGATGGACTTCATTGTCAATGTAATCAGATTCTTAGTCTTGTGGAGGAAGCTTTAAGTTTGGTTTTGAATTAAGTTGGTTTCTTCCTAATATTCAAGCCACTCTTGCTCAAATTGGTATATCTTGTCAGGCCAGTCATATTGCTGCTTGCAAGTTTCATGGGTAGGTAAGGTCACCGATGACTTTTCTCCTCCAGCTCCCTGCAGAGCATCTTCTGGCAACTATGAAAGCCAACTAGTAGGGATTAAACTTCCAGTTCAGTACCAGCTTGATGTCTCTACATCCTATGACTCAAGTTGATGGACTCTTCAGCAGTAGGGTATTACCATAAAGTTCTGTAGCATCACAAAGACTACTGCCTGCATTGTTTTTGGCATTTATGGGATTCTACTGAACAATAACTTGAAGGGAGGTGACATACACATGGCCCTTGGATTTTGTTTATTAGCCTTTGGCACCTGGGAGAGGAACTTTCTCCCTCTTATACTTAAGCCCTTCTATATATGCACATATATATACTTTTCGGGAGCTTCTGAACTAACATGGTTTCATTTCGCTTTTTTAAAGGCCTTCTGTGTTTGTTATTCCCCTCTCACTGTGTTATCTGCCCTGTCTCGTTCCCAATCCATGTCTCAGTTCTGTCACTTTCTTCTTCTTTTGCTCTTCATACCTCCTATGTTCTGGTGTGGAGTAATCTTCTAGGATGCCTTGAATATGTGTCATTGTTATTGGTTTAATAAAAAGCTGAGCGGCCAATAGTTAAGCAAGATTTTCAGGTACAGAGAATTCTGGGAAGAAGGGCTGAGGAGCCAGACAGACATGAAACGAGTCTGACACACAAAATAGGATAGAGGTAAAAGCCATGTGGTAGAATGTCGATCGATAAAAATACGGGCTAATTTAAATTACAAGAGCTAGGTAGGAAGAAGCTTAAGCTATTGGCTGGCCTTTCATAATTAATAAGTCTCCATTTCGTATTTGGGAGTTGTTAGGCAAAACAGAAAAATTCACCTACAATGTTCTACTACCCATTCCTTTGAAACTTCAACCTCCAAGGCCTTTCTTTAATTTCCTGAATGTTATAGGTACTGCAGACTAAACAGAACGTATACAGACTAAAAATTAGGGTTTTTCTAGGCTTAAATTGCCTCATTCAGGATGATTATTTAAAGCCCCATTCATTTACCTGAAAATTTTATAACTTTGCTGCTATTGCTATCGTGGCCAAGAAGCCATAGTTGGGTAGGTCGTAGGCCCCAAGAAAGAACTGCTACTATTACTCTGCTAAACATAAATACATGTTTTTATACTAATAGATTCATTCAGCTCTCGACCTTGTTCAAGAAGCTTTGTTCTTCATCAGCTGGTGATTAATACAGTCTCACAACTAGTCAAAGTTCAGAAAAGAAGAGTATGGAGGGTTTAGTCATAAACGAGATATCCACACCACATGCTTCTCTCCATGTGAAAGTTCGAAGATTCAGTGATCATCAGAAAGGAGGGTGTGGAAACATTGTGAGGGCCAGAGGTAGTTGAGAATTTCGGTAGGAGGGAGAAAACGTCTTACTCAAGGATGCGGCCTTTTATAACCTGCTTATGTTCCATTAGAGGACTCTTCTGCCATGCGCATAGATCATACTGCTACATGACCCAGGGGGTTGAAAAGCAGAGCACGTGAACATGAGAGGGAAACATGGTAATGGACATGAGAGGAGTTAGAGACGGTTTGATCAACTCACATTATATGCACATATGTAATTATTAAAAAATCAAAAACAAAGAGGGAAAAGATATTTTATTAATCTGAAAAAAAAAACAGATCCTCAATAGGTGAGGAGACTTACTAATGGTCAGATCATGGACTATATTAGTGTTACTGCCTGATTGTCAACAGCAATATGTGGGCAGATGGATTCAATCAGGTAGAAATTAAGATAAAATAGATTTGGAGCTGGAGAGATGGCTTAGTAGTTAAGAATGCTTATGACTCTTTCTAAAAACCATGGTTTGACCTCCATAAACTACATGGAGCTGCTCACAATCATCTATAACTCCAGTGGTAGGGGATTTGAAGCCTCTTCTGGCTGCCAGGGCCATTACACCCATATGCACAATACACACACACACACATACACACACATAAACACACACACACACAGAGAGAGAGAGAGAGAGAGAGAGAGAGAGAGAGAGAGATCCTTAAAAGACAAAATAAGCTTCTTGAGGGAAATTTGCTGAATTTGTGGAAACATTAAATGAAGGTGAGACAAATTAAGTTCATAATTTTAAAATATGTTTTTAATTGAAGCCCCAGTAGGAAGCACAAGAAACTCCCTTTTGAATGGTTGATCCAGGTAGTTCAAATGAATCCCATAACAATATAGATTACTGATGTAGGCTTTGATTTCCTCTTAGTGGTTGAGGGTGGCCCCCCTATTGCTGAAGAAATCACACACTTAGAAGATAGGACTCAGATGACTCGAGCTGGCCTTTCTGATCTGAAATACTCTTTCCTGTAGTCTGGCTTCCATGGGACTTTCTAGCAGGGGAAGGAAGCAACTAAGCAATCCTATCTAGCTGGGACACTGATGAACCACAGCAACCTACCAGCATGTCAAGTTATTCATAAAGGTGCAGAAAGTGGCACTCACATGTTGGTAACTAGCTGTACTTGAGATCCACTCAAAGGAGGGAAATCAGGCCTAGTACTGGAAACCTCGCCAGCTTTCCAGGGCTGTTGGGGTCATGGATCTTCAAAGAGAACCTGCTATGACTTCCTTCCTAGACCTGCATAATTCCTTAATACATCATAAATCTTATTTGTATACCCATGGATAAGTTAATTTAAAAGGGGTTGGGTGATAACATGAGGGAAAGAGGGACATTTCTTTTGGCAGTTGGTTTTGTATCTATTTTGACTCATTTCTATCTCTCATTGGCTTACTGCGTAGCGGAAGCAGACCTCTGATCTATGAACCTTCTTCCTCAGCCTCCATGGACTGTGATTATAAGTGTATCCATTCTTTATTCCTGCCTGTCAAGAAAATGTTTTTCCAAACATACGTTTTATTAGGAATATTCAAGGGATAAAATATAACGTTAGAATTAGGCACGCTGGCAAAGCCTGTGATCCAAACAGTTTGGAGGTAGAGGCAGAGGGTCATGATTTCAGTTCCATCTCAATTCACCAAAGCTAAGTTAAACCAAAACAAAACCGTGGTGTTATGAAGTCTACATCTATTAAAATGGTTAGTGTAGTTCACTAATCAGATGAGAATTATCATACTATCGTAATTACCCATTTTCTCTGCAAAATGAACTACAGTACCCTTATTTTGATAAGGGTTTGAAGACAACAGTCTATAGTAATATTAGTTGTATTGCATCTGCTCATCCTCTGTATTTGTGGACTTGTAGCCCTTGACCCACTGGCCCTATTTCTTCCCAGTTGTACCCTACGAATCCCTGTTTCCCAGAGAGATGGCTGTCGTGGGAAATGAACTTCTTATCTTCCAGAAGAACACATGGGACTTAGAAACAATATTGAGGAAAATGGTCATCTTTGTGTTCTTCTCAACCACGCATTTCTATTTTATTATCAGATCTTAGTTCAACCGAGAGAAATCAACACATTTAAATATTAATCATTCTGAGCAACCGACTCTTGATTCAAAAACCTGGCATCTATTAATAGAACAGATAATGAACCACTTTGTGCAACCCATGAGCAGACTGATTAATACGTTTCACATGTTACTGAGAGAGCTGAAAGCGAAGGGAATAATAACCGCGTGATGAAATGATTGCTTCAGCTTCATGGGATTATTGTTTTGCTCCTTGCTGCTAATACCTAGATACACTAAATGGTAACATCAGATGTGCAGAGTTATAAAATGTCTGAGCTGTTTAAAAATTATTTTTTACTTTTATACGTTTTCTAGAATTCTTTTTCTCAGGAACCATTTCTTGGGCTAGTTAACTCTGTTGGCATATGGGAGTGCTATTTCACTCTGTAATGTCTACACAGTCAATGGACCTTTTATCTCTTACCTTGGGAAGTTCTGCTTTTTCCTTCTGTGTTAATGAATGCTTTTATTATTTTAAACAATAATATATGTGTGTATATATATTCATTTTGAAAGACTCAAAGAAATTTTGACTTCTCATAGCTCAGTTTCTTCTTTTTGCATCCTAAAATTTTTCATTTGGATTGGAAGCTTCGTGTGTAACTTCCATACTGAAGAAGGGATCATGAATCAAAGCTCCATTTCCCTCTCCCCTAACCATGAGCCTTACCAGTGTTTTACATCTTTGAAATCTTCCAATTATTTTTCTTTCTATGACATATTTTGATAATAAATAGTCTTTCAGATTTTTATATTCTCTCCTACTATTATTCATTATTTTTCTTGCATTCAAGCAATCTTTAGTTTAGTTTCATGTTTGTTTTTAACATAATCATGCACGTTTTATCTGATTTATTCACTGCTCTCAATGATCCATAGAATGGCATTTATTTATCCTCTTTATATAAAACTTCATATATTTTAAGTTATTTCATATCTGTGAAGTTTTAAACACATAAGCAGGAGCCAATTTTTTTCTGATTTTAAGGACAGATTAATTAGTATATTATCATATATGTTTTCTCAGGACACTTTTCCCAATCTATTTGAAATCACACTTTGAGAACAACATTGTGTTCCTTACTTTCGCCTAACACTACATCATCATCATCCAATCTCAGTGGAAATGGCTCACTGAGACCACTGACAGCTGGGACATTTTCAGGACTGCTTCCATATACTCCTTGCTGTATGCACCCCTATTAGCTACCTCTGTCTTACTTTCTCTGACTCAGGTTGTTTGCCTGACTCCTCACTTCCCCCTTGAATTGCTCTAGCATCATGAAAGTAAAATTTTGAAAGAAATGTTTTCTAATTTTCTTCTTGACTTTTAAATGAGTGCTTTGTTTTTCTGTCCAGCTGTTCCAATTCCACACAAATTTTAGTGATTAACCTCAGCATTGCAGAGCTTTGGGCTTTTGGGGATTCATGGATTCCAGGTATGAATTCAGACACAGCTGAAGATGGTCCATCTGTATCTTTATTTTAGAACAAATCTTGTCATTTCCTCCTATGAATCTTGCTTCCCATTTGTATTCTACATTTCAGCTGTCACCCTATTTATTATCCATTTCTCTATACAAGACATATAAGGATAAGTTACATCCTTTGCTATATTTTGCTATTAAGTTTATATGTTGTTGTTTCTAATTGATTTAAAAGACCTATGAATCATATTAATATTATTTTGAAATGACTATTTACTTTTCTTTTTAAGTTTCAGCTTAAAACATTTAATGATAATGCAGTCCTTGCACTTGCATTTTATGTTTACAACATTGGCTTTTCTACTTAGGACTTTTCTCATGAGGAGGTATTCTTCAACTCAAAGCTATGGATGCAATGTGGTAGCTGTGATGTAAGAAACAGCTTTTTCTAAATGTTTCTCTGAAATACCTGGGAAGGCACAGGGCACAGATGCAACCCATGACTGCACCCGACTAGAGGAGCGGTCCATGTCAGAATATGAGAAAAGAGATCCCAGGCAGACACACATTCTAAACAGACTCATTATATCTCATGCCCTGTGGTAGACGGATGTGCTCCTAAGAGATGTAAGGTATAGAAACAGGATCAAGAGCTGAGGCCTTTCCCCACTGCCTCCTTCTTGAGTCTGGATTGCTTAGAAAATTAAACCTTCCTCATTGCCTGGTGAGAGGGAACTCTGATCAGCTTGTCACTTCCTCTTGGTCTTTTCTACTTTTGGACTCTTGGAACCTCTTGGCTGTCAATACAGTAGGTTCTGCCTGTCTCCACCATCTCTTCTACTAGAAGACGAGTCATTTGGGACAGGGAAGGTTGGTTAATCATTTCTGCATCTCCACTGTCCCAATGACCCTGTGCATTTTTAGAAGCTCATAACAAACATTTGCTGAGCTGAAGGAATGCAATGAAAATTAGATCAGTGTTTTGATAGTGCAAGAAGTCCTGTCATATACTTCCAGATAAAATACTGAAAGGAAGTATTTGCCATGCTTAATACGTTATTCTTTCAATACATTGCTATCCTTCTTTTTCAAAATGCAAGTTTTCAAAAATTAAATCAACTCTTTCTGATGTACAAATAAATACAAGCTACATTTCTCTACCTGGCAGTGCCACACATTGCATAATGTATTCATAAATTAAACTGTCATCTTCTAGGATAAGCCAGCGTGTCTTTTCACAATGCTAACTTATGAAAGGGAGGAACTTCAAATCCAAGTATCACCAACAGAGTACAAGAGATGGAAGAGAGAATCTCAGTTGTTGAAGACATGATAAAGAAATAGATTCATCTGTCAAAGGCACTGTTATATCTTGAATGATACCCAACACAAAACATCCAGGAAACTAGGACTCTACGAAAAGACCAAACCTATGACTAACAGGAATGGAAGAAGGAGATTCAACTTAAAGGATTAGGAAATATTTTTAATAAAATCATAGAAGAAAAAATTCCTAACCTAAAGAAGGACGTGCCTATAAAGGTGCAAGAAGCTTACAGAAAACCAAATAGATTGGATCAGAAAATAATGTTCCCTCACCATATAATAATCAAAACACTAAAGACACAGAACACATAAAAGCAGACCTGTTAGAATTACTCCTAACTTCTCAATGGTGACGCTCAAAGCCAGAAGGGTCAGGACAAATGTCCTGTTCACTCTAAGAAACCAGGGATGCCAGCCTAGATTACTACACCCAGCAAAACTTTTGATCACCATAGATGGAAAAAACGAGATATTCCACGATGAAGTCAAATTTAAGCAATATTTATCCACAAATCTAGCCCTACAGAAGGTATTAGAAAGAAAACTCCAACCCAAGGAGGATAATTGCACTCTTGAAAATATAGGCAATAGACAGTCTTAAACCAACAAAGCCCTAAGAAAGGAAATACACACACACACACACACACACAAAACTACCACCACCACCACCAACATAATAATAAGAATTAACAGTCACTGATCATTGATATCTGTCAATATCAAGGGACTCCATTCCCCAATAAAAAGACACACACTAACAGAATGGATGCAAAAGCAGGATCATCTTTCTGCAGCAGAGGAGAACCACCACCACATCAAAGATAGGACTGGTAATGATTTTACCAAAATGATTTTACCTCAGGGTTGGAAGAATATTTTCCCAGCAAATGGACCTAAGTAAAAGCTGGTGTAGCCATTCTAATATCTAACAAAATGGACATCAAGTGGCTTTCAAATCAGTTTCCTGGGGATGTTCTGTGCCTCGCCTCTCTCCACATTGACTCTATAAAGTCAGTTCAAGGCGAGTTCCATAGGTCTGTTGTCTACACAGGCAGTGTCCTCACTGCAGGTCTTTCATGTACACATTGAGGCTTAACCTGGCACCTGACTCTCCTGCCTTTTGTTTCATCACTGTGGCTTATTGTTTAACATCTTTTAAAATGTTTCTTTTTAAAAAAATTGATTTTTTAATTTTTTTGAAATCATAATATAATTACATCATTTCTGTTGGGGTCAGATGCCCCAACATAAAACTACTTTTCCCTAACAGTACCAGTGTGGAGGCACGGGAAAAAATGAGACAGAGTTCACACAGCAATATCGGAAGAGAGTCTCAGGCCTCATTCTTTCCTGAAGATCCCCGCGTTTATTATTCAAACACCTTTTATTCCCCCCAGATAAACCAAGGTGGAAGCTCATTAATATTCTCTTTCCAGGGGTGCAGGGAGTACAGTCACCCCTGCAACTCGGTCAAACAGCTTGGAATCCACATCTTCCCAGGCGATCTACATAATAACAAAAGAGAAGGAGCAGAACATCCAGAGCCACCAACCATGGCCCAAGAACTTCGGTGTCATACCAGGTAGGAAACATGGGCCTACACATTTCCCTCTTCCCTTTCCTCCCTCCAAACCCTCTCATGTACATCTGCTGAGATGATATACATATAAGTAACATTGAGCAAGTACTATTTCAATATTGAGGAGTGTGTGTGTGTGTGTGTGTGTGTAACAACAATTAAAAAAAAAACAAGGACACGACTTTGGTTCAAACCTATTCTACAGTGAAATATATCTGTGACCACAGTAGCTACAGCTCAAAGCTGGCATCTGTTCAGCTCCATCTTCTGACTCCTACAACTTGTTCTTGCCCACCAACCTTCAAATATTGCTTGCCTTCTTCCTTCATAATTATGTCAACATAATGTGCCTTTTGAATGTCAAGTCAGCTGATCTTATACCAAGTGATCCACTGATCCCTCTGTTTTGTTTCGATGTCTATCTTTCCCAGCACAGCTAAGGTGAATTTATATTTAGGAGCAACATGGACATAGAATTGCATCTCTTACTTCACACACATTTTGTCACAGTTGTTTACGATGTCACTGCTGCTCTTCTTTCGTTTCCTTACAGCTAAGCTGAGAGTCTTACTGATGTTTAATTTTACAGAACTGAGAGGAGTAATTGATAGAGGAGAAATTTAGAATGAAGACCAGTCTATTCAGTGACCCACAGTTTAAAGAGAGGGAGCTAGTTCTGAAACAGAAATCAGATTATTGTCTTCTTAACTTGTCTCTTGTCTTGGATAGTGAGTGTGAGTGAGTCTCTTCTGCACCTGTTGGTCTAGTGTGCACTTTGATAACGCCATGCATAAAGCAATCATAAAGATGCATTAATAAAAACCAGGTAACCATGCCATGTGGCTGGAAAACAAAAGATATTTTCCCCCGTTTTCTGATTCAACACTCTTTAACATTTCTGTTGTGTGATGTTTCATGGGATTTCACAGGTTATTTCTACTGTGAAAAAAAATCCATTGCTATAGTATGAAGTTCTCTGTTTTTATTTATTTTATTAAGAGCATAAACTTGAAGTGTTATTTCTTCACCAGGCGAGAAGAGGCATGGAACATCTTTTTCAGGTTTATTACAACTGTAAAATTTGAAATCCTTGACAGTACATACTTTATATACTATTAGAGAGTGATTTCATGAATCATTAGGATGGACAGGTTTAGCAAATACTATTAAGAAAGATCATCATAGCTGAAAATAACTTTTTTGGGCAATTGTTTTTAAATGATTTACCTGTCACTATCCGTTAGCCAGAACTGTTTTGTTGTTAGAATCATGACACCGATAAAGGGAAAGCCTTCAGCCTGTGTGCCACAGATAATGTAAAAGACAGTCAGGACTCCATTACCAGAACGGATAATAACGCAGACTGCTCTGCTTTCCAGCAAAGGTGAGGGCAACTCGCTTTATGACGCTTTTCGCCTTCAGGTCAAGTTCTAAGGAAGAAATATGAAACTGAAAAGGAGTTGTGTAGCAGCCTTTCATGGCAAGGAGAGAATGCATACTTTTATGTAAGTGGCAGCCTTGCTAACAGAGGACATTTGAATTCTAAGGCTTCACAGTTTGATAAGAGTGGCAGGGAGGCTAACTTGAAAATACAATGTGTGAGTTGTTTCTGAGCATTCTGTCTCCTCTCACAGCTCACTGAGATGACTCATCAGATTTGTAGATGTGGGGGAAAGGTTCTCATTGCTTTGGAAATTAGAAATAGAGATCTCATTTTAAAGTAGTAAAGTAATATGTTCTACCTTTGCCGACGGAAAAATGTTATGTTCTCTGGGACATAAACGGAAGTCCCAGAGAAGTGACAAGCCAGCCTCCCCCAAACACAGTAACGAGTCCCTGGAGGACATGTGCAGATAAACCTGTGGGGATCCTTGAGGCAACATCTCATGCTTCCTCCAACACTCCAGGGAAGAGGGCAGAGCCCAGAATCATGTCGCACAAATAGCGCACAGGGGAGATTACTTTACCTGTGCCTGACTCACAGGGTCCACGCCTCCATGAATCTCCAGACATTAGATCAAATGACAATGAACACTTCCCACAGTTCTCCCCATAGCAACAAGCTGAACAATACTAATCTGGTATCAGTATAAGGATATCAGTGGCATCTTCTCCGCACACTTTGAAATACCTACAATATATAAATGCAAAATGGAGACTTGCAAACCTGCATTCATGGCAACAAGCAAAAGTGAAGTAAATCCTGACCTATGTTGATTCCAATGTTCCATTCCTGTCCCTGAAAAGTCGCAGACCTCGAGACCTCCAGTTTCTGAAGGGAAAAAAGGGACAAGTGTTGAAAACAGGGTCCTCATACACAATAATAATAAAAGGCATTATTTAGCAACATTTATTCAGTGAAAGAATTCTAAGAATCTTATGAAAATTATGGATGTCCACCCAAAAGAACAAGTATGCCAGTATGAGGAAATACTTGATAAAACTTTAGGGGGTTTTGCAACGTCCCTAAAACTCACTTACTGATTTCATGCTATATCTGTATTTGTCTGGATTTACAGAGGAATAGAATAGAATTTATCTTAATAGAACCATTAAGATAAATTAGATATTTGTAACTCTGTATGTTAATAATCATATCTATTTTAGATTTACAGATAGAGGTTCATAGATATAGGCATGGATAGAATATACATATAGTGTATATATAAAACTGTACTATGTAGTTGTATAGCTATATACTTATCTATTATAGTTATATATAGAGAGAACTCAAATATCTTCCTTTGGCAAACTGGAGATTCAGGAGAGACAATGATTTATTTTGAGTCTGTTTCCAAGAGCAAGATCTCCACCCAAAGGCAGACCGGTACAGATAGAAGGCTTCTCCTTCTGCCTGTTGTCTTTTAATAGGTGGGTCAAGGCTCATCCACACTGGGAAGGGCAACTGACTTTAGTCACCTGCTGACTGAAACATGAATGCTACGCTGACATCTTCACATGTATAATCAGGAAAGTGCTTACACATATGCTTCCTGGTCGGAAAGGGAAAGCCAGGGGCACTGGCATCAGTTAAAACTTCTGCGTGGCTTGGTTACTGCATATTAGCTGAAGTGTTCATTCAAGATTTTTGTTTGAGATGTATCCATATAATTAAAAGTAGTGTATACAACCCCAGATTTAACGTTGAAACTTGATGAAGATTGTTTAATAACATGTGCTCAGAAAATATGAAGAGTGATTTTAAAGGAATTAGATATGTGATACAGGCTATTAAAATGACATCAATTACAGAATCTTATATGGAGCTACAGACGAATAATAGCAAATGGCTAAGAGTCTCATGGAGTAATATTTTGTATGCTGATCATTTAAAGTGGTTGACAGCTTTGTTTTTCAGGAAAGATCTAAGTACTTTTTTTGTTATGCATGTTTCCATATTTTGTTTATAAAATATCTTAAGGGACAAAGAATTGCGGGTTTGCAGATTTTTTTTTTTTGCTTACAATTCTAAATAATATGTCTTGTCTGATATATCTAAGGAAACCTGCTTCACAAGCCCCGTTTTCACGTAGTGTTCACCAGCCTGTCTTGCCCTTCCTTGGTTCCAATGGGTAAACTGGTATGACTTTTAGGATTCCTTGGGGGTCCACCTTCTTCCGACTCCTGCTCCCAGCCCAGGTTTGGCAAAGCTCTGCACTCTGGGGTCTGGAAACAGGCTTCCCAGGCAACATCTCAGTCTTCTGTGCTTTCTTGCTGCCCTGGTATGCTTCAAGGTGTATTTCTTATTTGCAACGAAGGCTGCTGTGTTTCTAGCAAACAAGCCCACTTAGCACGCTGCTGTGTTCCTTCGTGACTCCTTATAACATGGCTATCACGGCAGCCATGTATCTCATTGTGTCTCAGCCCACCTCTTTCCCATCACTCCACCTCACCTGCCCCAAGGCAACAGCTCCCAAATAAGTTGCTGACACCTCACCATTGCCTCTAGCAAAGCTAGCTAATGAACAACTGCGCAGAAATGTTTGCTCTTATTGCAACTTAGGAAAAAGGTTATAAGTTATTAAAATAATTGTGTTATTCTTAATCCAATAAAGCAGGAAAAAATGTTGTTTCCTTAAATGACAGAAGCAAAATGAGGAATGATAAAGGGCTTGTGCATTCGTCGAACAGTAGTTATACTTTTTAAAACTTTTGTTAGAAAGTAATTAGTCTATATTTTTCATAACTGTAATGTATTCTGAGGAAATATGTGAAATGAAGAAGGAGAAATTGTCCATTTTAATATGGTTAGTAAGCGTATGCTAGAGCAGGGTAAGCATTGGATGCTCATTACACTGGAACTTAGTGAATTCAGGTTGGTAAGATGATTGCGTTTACAGTGTTTCTAGGCAGAAGCAGGTGGGAGATACTTAGAGAAGGGTGAGGCCCAGGCCATGGGTCAAGGTGATGGGAAAGGGAAATAAGGGAGGAGGATCGAGACAAAAAGTTGTTTATGAACATCCCATAGTGAAACTCATTATTTCATCCTAATTAATTACTAACATAAAAATAAACATCACAGATAAAAGAAAGCAAAATAAAATTATTATATGCTTTCATATTTCTTCTTAAGAGGAGGAGGTCTTTGAAATGATACTGTCTGATTTTTCAATTTTCACAATAAATTCAAAATAAGTACCTCAAATTAAAGTGTTTCTAAAGAACTTACAATAAACATGAAATGTTCTGCTTAATGATAACTAAAAATAATAAACCAATTACACACCTCATATCACTAAATGGACAGTCTAGCAGTATAAAATATTTGAAAGAATTATAGCAAAATAAGAAAATGGCTGTTTGGAGTTAATTGCAAATGAGTACTTTTTTCTTTCCATTTTTATTCCTAGAGTGCAAATTTGAAATGAAAGAAAACATATTCCTTTTATGATAAAAAATTAAACAGAAGGTAGATAATTTGAATGTGCATAATTTGGCAAGACAGAACTTGTATTTTTAAAGAAAATCTACTTTCACATTCTGTTTTTCCCGACTTTCTGAATTTCCATTTAATCCAGTGTGTTTTTCGTCATGTGCAGCTCTTTGGAAGTGTAGTATTTGGCAATGCAGAGTGCAAATGTTAGCTACCTCCCCACATTCTGTTTCTTCCCCTTTATTCTTTTAACCTACAGTTCTAATCCAGAAAAAAAAAAACACCAAAAACCCTGCCATGACATGTCTCTGTGAAGTCAAGACTGAAGCTATTAATATGCAAGAGTAAAAGGTCCTGAAGCTCCCAGTGCCAGCGGGTGCAATACGCAGAGACTAATAATGCGGTGAACGCGATATAGCACAATTTAATCTGGGAATTTCTTTTTCAGCCCATGGGAAAAATAAGAAATAGTTTAATAATGAAAAACCTGTATAAAGAATTAGGAGGCAAACCGCAGTAGGAAACGTGAAACAGATAAAATCACGCTCTTAGGACAAATGGACTCCAGTGTGTATGCCTTCTCCAGCCTTTCACTGTCGTTCTCTTATGGGGACATCTGTGGACATTTAAGCTCATTCTCTTGGTCTTTTGGGTTTATCAATAGGAAATGGATGATTAAGCCTAATGTGCTTAAAGCTAAATGTTCACCACACTCCAGTTTTAGCCATCATATATATGAATGATGAAATAGCTTGAGTATCTTCTCCCCAAATAGGATATTTTAGCAACCGAATTCATCATAGGTCATGGGCATGTCGTCCTCATGAAGGGACTGATGTTATCTCCCAAACTGAGTGAATCCTTCCTGTCACAGGCCTAGAACAGTTATGTAGAACAAGTTGTCTGAAGCAAAGTTGCTCCATGGTTCTCTGTGTTTATCCACTTCACCTATGCTATTTTCTGTCATGAGTTAAAGCAGAGTGAAGACTTCAGCCGGATGTACATATCTAGAATTTTCCAGCTACCAGAACTGCAAGTCAAATTACAACTCTTTGTTTATTGATAACCAAGTCTCATTCTGCCAACTGAAGTAGACCAAGATACATTGTTACCAAAATTAACTATAAACATAGATACACAGGCAAACTAAATTCTTCCATTTGTCTGGTTCTAAAGACTAGTCCAAGAGGTCATTTGGACAGATTGGACTGCTTTGGCTGTGTCTATCTGAAGCAATGCGATGTCTATTACGTCTTCTCAGCCTCCTCCTCCTTCTACCTACTTTTGCAGAAATAGGAATGCCATCCAATAACAAGGCCCAGGGTGGTGCTTAATTGCACCATTAAGCAAAGGTGCAGTTTGCCATTCTCCTTCCTGGTCACACTTGCCTGTAGTAGCAGACACTGCACTAAGAATTCAGATGTCTTTGCCAGGGTTGTGTTCCAATGCATCAAAGCTCCCGAGGCCAGCCTCTGTAACTTGCACTCTTTTCCATTCCTTGGTGTTCTGTTGCACTTCCTTTGCTGCTAGTTAGCTCCATCTAGCTTCTCCGTCATCATACACCCTGTTTGTAGCTCTGCTGATGCTGCCGGCAGCCTTCATCACTGCTTCATAAAGACCACCACCTGCCAAAAATCACTGGATTTCTCAAACTCTCAATGTATTTGAAGCAATGCTGTGCTCTGTGAAGAACTGGGAACTTTTGTCTCTTGCTTTTCCCTGTGTGTAATTTGAGGATTAGCAGATAGTATTGGTCCGGATCTTCACATCTGACATATTTTACAGTGAAAATCACTTTTTCACATCTTAAATTACCGTTCCCTTTTCATGGGAGTTCAGCCAGGAGTCCAAGTCATGTGGGCCCGGTGGGGTGAATTTTTGTGATAGATTCTTTATAAAACCAAAATTGCCTTCCTTCACTACCTGCCATGGCTGTGTTTATAGACATTTCTAACCAATTCTCTGTTGACAGAGTTTTCTGTCCCACCCAGTCCCTCCGTTGTTCAGTCCCAAAGAAACAAATAGAGGTCTACATTAATCATAAAATGGTTGACCTATTAGCTCAGGCTTCTTGTTATGTCTTACATCCTACATTAACCAGTAATTCTTGTCTGTGTTAGCCACGTGGCTTGGTACCTTATATTAGCGAGGCATTCTCATTTTGCTTCCTCTGTGTCTGGGTCACAACTATAGACTGAGTCTCTCCTCTTCCCAGAATTCTGTTCTCGTTACCATGCCTATAATTCCTGACTGGTCACCCCACCTATACTTCTTGCCTGGCTACTGGCCAATCAGCATTTTATGAAACCAGTACAAGTGACAAATCTTTACAAAATATAAGACCATTGTCCTACATCATCCCCCCCCTTATAATTAATTCTGTCCTAGAGGTCTCCATTTGTAAATGGGTTTTACATAGACCTATCTCACAGTTTTAAGTGTGCAAGAGTTCACACTTGACTTATGCTAATAAGCCTAGATGGCATTAGCCTCTAGATTCAACTTTTCGTTTTCTTTTTCTTTCCTTTCTTTTTTTTCGCTTTTTTTTTTTGAAGCAGGGTTTCTCTGTAGTTTTGGTGCCTGTCCTGGAAATAGCTCTTGTAAACCAGGCTGGCTGCCTCTGCCCCCCGAGTGCTGGGATTAAAGGCGTGCACCACAACCATCCGGCTAGATTCAACTTTTCATGCTGTACAGATAAAGATTTAAATTGGTACTTAAAAATATAAGAGATGTAAAGTTCAAATACAAGATAGAAGTGATTTTGTTTAAAGATACATACATAAATCCAAATATGAGGTTGAGCCCCAAAGATATAATTAATTATTGTTATTTATTAGTTAAATATAAATGCAAATTATTTATAAATTTTATTCCAGTAAGTTTGCACTTGTATTTGTTAGTAGGAAAGTAGATGTTATATGTGTATAGTTGCATCAAGCAAGAAATAAAAAGGTTCATATCAAAGGTCTTGGATGACTACCTTAGGGCTCCATGGAGCAAAAATAGCACTTTGATTGGTATAGGAGCCCATTTTTACTTTCCCTTTAACATTTTTCATATTCAATCGTTAATTTTTATAAGAATTACACACCAAAAATATTTTATTTTATACTTCATCAGTGCAGGAGAGAGGGCAGCAAGAGGGGGTACCTGAATTTGCAGAAGCTTTTGGTTGTAGAAAAAAGGCCATACTTACTGCAGTTGGCCAACAAATACCATATAAAGATTTTTTAAATAAAATAAAAATATTAAATTATGTTGACACACAAATTTGGCTTTGCATCAATGTCTCAGTATTGCTTGCTTGCATATTTGTTACAAATTTTGCTTCTTAATTTAAATTTAGTATGCTACAATTCTGCTTTTGGTCGTCCTTCAGAAAGGGGCAGCTGTTAAGACAGAGAATTTTAGACTAATAACTTTAGCTGATGATAGATATCTATGTAAAGTCTCTAGAAATATGAACCTGCACCCCATACTCTAGCCCTTTTCTCAGCAGCTCGGAAAGGGGCTCAAGGGCCCCAGTCACCAAATGCAGTCCAGGCTGCTCTGCCCTCCTTGTTGGAGTCAGAACTGCTAGAATCCTCATGCAATCTCATTGCACACCTTCTCCTTTCACACATATCCCAGATGGTTTGGATGGATAGAAAGACCCACACAATGAGGATGCTATTGCTCTCTAAATGTCTATTTCCTACCAAAATCATGGAGAATTTTAGTAGACACATTGAAGATCAATTTGCAATTCTTACAGGAACACAGGGTATGTATGTTAACAAAACATTCTGAAATAAGATAAGGAATCAATTTTGTCTACCCAACTCAAGGCATGATAACATAATAACTAAAACTAAAACTATACTGTGTGGTAGGGAGACTCTGTGGATATAGAACAGAGAAGCCCAGAATACCACCTGGCCCCCCAACATGCCCAGCGGTTTTGGTAGGACCCTAAAAGCAATTAAGTGGGAAAAGAACAGCAGTTTCAGCATATGGTAAGGGGTCAACAAGAAGCAATAGTCCAGCCCTTGTCTAAAACCTATATAATTAACCCAAAGTAGATAATGAACTTAAATGTAAAATGTAGAATGTAAAGATATTTAGAAGAAAGTAAATATAGCTAAAATATTCCAGATATAGGTTTAGATTTAGCATAAAAGTTGTTAAATTCATTTTCATCAAAACTGAAAACTTTTTTCTGCCAAAGACTCTGCAAAGAATTTATTTTAACTTTTTTCTCTTATTTAGAGAAAGAGAGACAGAGAAAAGACATGAAGTTGGGTAGGTAGGGAGATGAGAACGACCTGGAAGGAATTGGGGTATGGGAAATAATATAATCAAAACATATTATATGAAAAAATTAATGAAACTAAGTAAATTTAATAATAAAATTCTATTGAAAAAGGCAACTTGAAAGGTAAACAACCGATGTTGCTCTGAACATCATGAAAAGAAATGTGATTTTGCTTCTTTGTTATATATCTATAGGAATATGTGTATATATACATATATATGAATATATACACTCAATATATTCCTTCATATTTTCTATTAAAAAGAGTATAAGAAGGAAAAGAGCAGAATGGAAAATATTGCAGCCCACATATCAAAGATGGTTATAGTCTAGAATGTTAAGCGCTCCTAACTCCAGAGCAATAAAGAAAGTATTTATTCATGTGGAAAATAGGCAAAAGGCAAGAGACATTTCAATAAAAAAGTCACGACGTTGGGGAAACAAGCACGTGGCAAGCTCTCTTTAGCGGGATGCAAATCGAAAACCACAATCATATCTTTACTTTATTGTCTCCCACGTGAATTTGAACATACAGTTCAAAAAGGATAACACCGTTGATCACTATTGACGTTTTAGCTAATCTTCGGGGCCACTGTTTCTTCTATGCAGAACTGCAACCTCAGACAAGCAACCCATTTTCTGTTTGCTTGCCCCCAATTATCTAATTGTTTGGTTTCATTTTGAGTATTTCTATCAAGACAGCATTTCTGTATCTTTATTGGAAACACTAAGAGAATTATGTATTTATAGCCAATGCATAATGATTAAATTAGAGTAATGATTCCTTCTACATCTCCTCAAATCATAATGATTTCTATGTGTTTTAGTGCATTGGGATTTTGGATTTTTCTGATTATTTTAAATCTGTCTCATGTTTTTATAACCAACTGTTTTCCTACTGTCCTGCAGAAAATCAGAATCAGCTCATCCTCTGCTCAGGTATCACTTGTCTGGCCTGGCCCATCCTTTCTAGTCTTCAATGACCACAAAAGTCTGAGAACTATCGTGCTTATATTTCTGTGCCTGGCTTATTCTACTTCCTATAATGACCTATAATTCCATCTACACTGTGGCAAATGACAGAATTTCTCTCTGTCTTATAGAGGAAGAGTGTCAGCATCTATTCTAGGCTGATGAGCCTCCACCAGCAGTGGTACAGATGTGCTTTGCACAAGATGCTTATCCAGCAGGACCCTCACTGAGGTCATGCTGGGAAATGAACTGGGACCGCTGCAGGAAGGGCTTAAAAAACTTAGCTCTCCAAACCTGAGGTTCAGGACTATTTGTCAATCAAAGCTTCTCAGACTTTTGCTTTGACACTGGTCAGATTTCAGTCTTGAGATGACGTTGTTAACAGTTGTATCCTACTTTATTGTGTCATTTTGAGAAAGAGTGGATTTGTTGAACTCTGTATTCCATTAAACCACAAACTGAAATTGTGAAGCAGGACTTTTTTTTTAAAAAAAATAAGTTATATTTAAAACATTTGAAAGTGAGCAAAAAGATATATCATAGAAGCGAGTCAAGAAATGAAAGGCCTATCTTGTAGTTAATATACAACTTAGGGAAATATCTTTGCCAATAGAGACATAGCATTTAGAATCCAAGGGGAAATAGTCATAAAAATGGAGTTGTATTTCTTTCTTTGTTTACATAATTTTTATTGATTATTTTGGAATCTCACATCATGCACCCTGATCTCACCTCCCAGTCTTTCCATGCCTGCCGCTCCTCCCTCACGACATCCCATTCCAAAAAAGAAGAAAACAAGTCCATTTTCTATTGTTCATATACTCACTGGAGCATGGCCAAGTTCCTGGTGGACAGCCTCCCACGAGAGGAGGAGTTTTTCTCAGCTTGAATCTATGCCAGAAGCCACCAACTGAGGAAAAGCTGTGGGGTGGCCAGAGAAAAATGGAGCCACCTCTCCCTTGCCTACTCCACTGCCTGTGTTATGGGGCTGTCTTTCCCACACTCATACCATGGTTGGGACTGTTGTATTGCTGTCAGTGAGGGGTGTAGCTCTTCCAAGCCCATGACACAGTTGGTGTCTCCATGCTTTGACTGGAGAAAGATAGTCTGGCTCTTCCACAAGGGGTGGGGCCTGCTCTCCCAGGAGGGGCAGGACCAGTTCTTTGGCATCCTCAGCTTCAAGCAGCAGCCCAGAACACAGAAAGCCATATGTGCTTAGATAGCAATCTGGGCCATAGATGTCAACATGAGCCTTGGCCATATCAGGACCACCAACCCATTCATGGCTCTCATCAGCTTCATGGGCTCCTGGTTCTCAACATGGCCTTAGGTGGCTACCCATGCCATTCACATCAGCATGGCCCCCAGATGCAACAAAGGCAGAGGACGTCACCAAAGCCTCAGGCAGCAGCCCAGACTGCATTGTCCACATGGATGTCAGACTTCATTGTCCTAGGGGGCAGAAGCATCGACCACAGACATCAGCATGGGCTCTGGTGGTATCACGGATCACGGTGGTCCTTTGATGAGGTCCAATCCAGATGGCGAATCTTTCCTCATCTCGGGGCCTGCATTGTTACCCAGAGCCAGGGGGATCCCCAGTCCAGGTGGCAGGTTCAGGGGTAGAGTCTGAATCTGCATAAGCTCCAGGATGTTGTAGTATCCTCTCCTGCAGTCCCTCCTGGCAATGGCAGCATGTTGACCTCAGCCCTCTTTCTCGCCTGTCACCATTTTTCTCTTTCTCAATTCTCTATCACATATTTGTTCATTGTAGTGTTACCTGCCTTCCCACCCCGTTGCTCTGGAGTGTCTTCCCTGCATTTCTCTTTTGCTGTTTTGAAACTCTGATGGTGGGATCAAATGGTACCAGGTACAGTCTTCAGTTTTGACATAGTCAATGTTCGAGTGTTGTGAAGAGGCACCATGACCGTAGTAACTCTTACAAAGGGAGCACTTAATTGGAGCCTGCTTACAGTTTCAGAGTTTAGCACATTCTCAATAAGGTGGGAAGTGCGGTGGTACACAGGCAGACATAGTTGTTGGAGAAGGAGCTGAGAGTTTTATATTCAGATCCGCAGGCAGCAGGAAGGGAGAGACTCCAAGGCCACATCTACTCTAACAGGGCCACACCTCCTAATCTTTACACGTAGCATGACTCCCTGGTGACTAACCATGGAAATAGGTCAACCTACGGCAGCCATTTCTATTCAAACCACCACACTGTTGTTGTGGGATTTTATTGCTGATGGACACACCTGGCCATCTAGTGTTTCCCATATGAAGTTTTCATTTCGATGTTCACCTTCTCCTTTCTGATAACACAGCCATCATCTGTCAGTCCTGAAGCCATCTCCTTCCATTCAATATAGCACATGATGTTCTTTTTCAGCAGGCTCTAAAAATGACAAAATTATTTGCATAGCTGGCAGCTTGCGCAAAGGGACTTAATTTTATAAAGCTACTTAATTTCACTCTGCGGAAGCAGCATTCCATGAAGGAAGATAAAGGCCATTTTTATCTCTAATTAATTCGAATACTTTTCCTTTTCTTTTAAGAGTTCATATTAAATTACCAGAGACACTTTTTTAGCAGTGCTGCAGACTAGAACTTACATCATGATTTCTGCTAAAGTCACTAAGTGGAAAGAGAGTCCTTGCTAGGAAATACAAGAAACATTGTTTAAAGCCCTCCATCTGGCTCAGAGTCCCACTTTGATTCTCCGTTTCCTCACTTGGAAACTGCCCTGCAAAAGCTAGAAGATGAAAATTCATGACACTGAAAAGTGAAAGTAGCAGAATCCTTCAAGGATTTGGGATGAATTTATAGCATTTCAAAGACTATGGAGCTGAGTTTGAGCCACAGGTGACAGCTGGTCCTATTAAATCCTTCCTGCCTGAGTGACTTTTAGTGCTTTGTTTTCTCATTTGGTTCAGAGACTTTAAGAATTCAATGTTTATTAGAATGTTAGACTGTTTCACAGGCACAGTGTCTATATGTATTTCTAGGAATAGTTTTATTATAGCCTATCTTTAAAATAGTTTCTGGAGTTTCATGAAAGGACAGAATAAAAAATATTGATGTAAACAAGACAGTTATAGGGAGAAATCTGGGCAGAAACTGCTTTGGAATGGATGGATCCAGAGACTGAAAATGTTGGTTTGCATACAAGTAACCAGACCAGAAAGCACAAGAAAGAAATTCAAAGTAGAAAATCTAGAAAAAGTATATGCATGAATTCCAAGATTAAAGAGGATTAATGTATCAAGTAACTTCTATGCCCATTTTCCAGTTTGACAAATTCTTTGAATAGATGCAGGATACAGCATAAGGTTGAACTCATAGATACGATTTATCACAGAGGAAGGACCCAGGCTCGGCTAAAGAGCAAGACGCATGGTGGAACCAGACGAAGCCATGAAGAGCTTTTTCTGGACACGCTTAATTGCAGTTCTCTTCTAATCGGGATTTAAACCTAAGAAGCTCACTGGAATTACAAACAATTTTTTTGTATTTTTAAGATTTATTTTTATTTTTAATTATGTATCTGTGTGAGTATGTTCACATGAGTTCTCAGCACCCATATGTTGGTTCATAACCATTTGTAACTCTGGTCAAAGGGTATCTGAAATCCTTTTCCGGCCTCTGTAGGTACCAAGGACACACGCGGTACAGGGAAATACATGTAAGCAAAATATTCATATGTGTAAAATAAGCAAACCAATTAAAACTCCACAATGTAAAATATATTATAGTGAATGTGGAGTCATTTGAGGATATAGACCTTTCTTTACTTCATATATATGAAAACTGGGAAAATTCCCTGGTACTCATTTCTGATATAGGAAAAAGAACTAAACTTTAGCTTACAGAATATTTAACCACAAAGAGATGTTCTAACCAGCAGACAACATAACTACCCATACACATCTGCAGTTTTACTTGGTTACCTCTTTGTGCGCAATGTCTTAGACACAGGGTATGTTACAGTTGTCAGCTGGGATATCCCACAGAGATAGACAATTTATGTTTCTTATTCTATACAACGATTTCTACTCACTTCCCGATACAATTTTGTAATGGTATTTGTTAAGAGAATTAGCAAGAAAAGAAATTAAATTGCAGAATGTTCCAGTGATAAGAAATATTATCTAAAGATACATGCTTGAGTATGTTACTGTCGATCCTGGCTCCCTTTCACTCAGGATCATCACAGAGGGAGACAAGAGGACTTGTATTTATAATATTGTCTCTGTTGTCATGATAAATGTATCTGTGATTGGACCAATTGGAATTACACGGTCTGAAGTATTATGGATTTGTCAGTCTTGTTCAGTTCTTCCAGGAAAGTGACTGAATAATATTGTCCATGTATCTAGTTGGGGTAGGGGATGTATAAAATTAGAATTTGTGTAACGGCAGGCAATTGGTCTTTATCCAGATGCATTTTTCTATCTGTTGATAGGTTCTTCTTATAAAACTTGGAACTCATTGTGAAAAGTCACTACCTATTAGCCTACCACATACCTTTGCTTTGTGATATAAGATTTAATTTTTATGACATCTATCTAAAAGAAATTTTTAAAAATGCTAAGAAATTATCAGTAGAGTTATGCAAGTACCACATGCTTAACCAGTTGCATCATTGGGTTTCTGTTAGCAAAGATAATCAGCCTTTCATATTAAAGTAATATTTTGGAGTATATTTATTTAAGGATATAACAGTTCAAAGAAGAAATGTTGATATACTATAAAAAAGCAAGCAGAAATCTACAAAATGACTTCTAAATAATTGATGCACTATTCTTGCATTGTAGCATGCAAGGCAGTCAACAGAGATTCATAGTGATTCTAGAAAAATATTCTGACAATGAGCGACATAGGCTGCCTTTATTCTCAGATTACAGTAGTAATCACAAGATTTGTTGCCTCCTTCACCATCACAGTCTCAGGGCAACAAAATAAAAAGATAAGACAGCGTAATAGCTAAAGACCTTGGTTAGGGGTTCGATGCAGTTAAGGTTCATCTTTAAATTCTGCCTCTATTCTGGCTTCTGTCCTTGCTGCTGGTTGCATGTTGACTCCTCCTCTTTGTATCCCCCACGTACTTAATACAATGCTTGTATTCATTTACATATTTAAAGTTTTAAACTTAATAAACACATCTTCAGTAGTACAGATAGTTCAAAAATGCAAATATTGTGAGGAATAAAATGAGTTTTCTGATCGTATCTTGGTTCTTTCATAATAGAACTGTGTGCCCCTCATAATTTATCTGATAGAGCTTTTTAAAGCAATGTTCTAAGTTTTTATTTTTCTTATTATAGGTATTTCTTCAACAAGCATACACTTAGAATGGGGTAAAATGTGACCTTTCAACACAGGTGTTCCATGTGTAACAATCAGATCAGGATATTAGCCTTTATTAAGCAGGAGATTTATTCTATTTCTGATACTAACAATCAGAAATCTGCTTTTCTAGTTTGAGAAGATGGGAGACTAGAAACATTATTGGTAGGATCAAGGGTTGGGATGGAAGAAAATTACAATAAAAAACTGGTTGTCTTAGTTTACTTTTCATTGCTATGATATATACCCTGACTCAAAGCAATACGAGCAAAGAAAGGACTTATTTGGTTCAAAGGGTATGATTGGCCCATCATCAAGGGAGGCAAAATTAGGAACTCAAGTAGGCAGTAACTGAAGTGTAGTCTATGAAAGAATGCTGCTTACTGGCTTTCTTGATATATGTATGTATATATATCCAGGGACCATCAGCCCAGGAATGGCACCACTCACAGTGACCTAGGTCCTTCCAAATAATTAGTCAATAAAATATCTCATAGGCACAACCATTGGATAATTCGATGGCAGTAATTCCTCAAATAAGGCTCCCTATTTACAAATGATTCTCGTTAATGTCAGACTGACAAAAATTAACCAGTACAGCCACTAACAGAGAACATGAAGATAAAATGAAAAAAAAAAGGCAGAAATAAAACTTGCTAAGATGTCTTCTCCAAAGAAAGCAACAAGTACATGGCCATGCTGAGCAGCATGCTCGGAGCTCAACCTGGCAGAAGAGTCTGAAGTACCAGGGACAGTTAGAGGCACTTACAGACAGCGGATGTGGATTCAGCAACACAGAACAGAACATCCTCTCTAAAAAGAATGTGTAACTGAAAGATTGCCAGTACGCACAGTCTCCCTTCCTTGCCATTGGGTAAAGAAGCAAATGGTCCGATCACTGGACTGCGGGATTGTTGAGACAAACTTGGGAAGGCTGGAACCAGCCTGCTGGAATGCAAAAGGGGACGAAACTGCCAGAGCTCACAGATAGTTGAGCAGAGGAAGGGCGAATACCCTCAAGTTCCTGGAATATCGTGAAGCAGCTGGATGAGAGCAGTAGTTGCCCAAGCTACACAGACTGCAGGTGGTAGTAGAAGTGTGGTGAGGGAGTCTGATACATACAGGTTAGCATGTCAATTAAGCATCGAGTACTTCTAATACAGTGTGTTTTCTGTTCCCTTCCTATAATTCCTAGAATCCTAGTCTTTTCTTTCTATTTTCCCTTCCTTCCTTTTTTCATCCCCCTCCCTCCCTCCCTCACTCCCACTTTCTCTTTCTCTCTCTTCTTTCTTTCTCTTTCTTTTTTCCTTCTTTCTTTCTTTCTCTCTCTTTCTTTCTTTCTTTCTTTCTTTCTTTCTTTCTTTCTTTCTTTCTTTCTCATTTCAGCTGGTTTCTCCTCCTTCCTCTCCTTCCAGTCTGCCCTCACCCCCATCTGTTTCTAACCCCCCAATCTACTCCTCCATTTTCTGTTCAGGAAAGGGTAGGCCTTCATGAATACCAACAAAAGATGGCATATCAAGTTGCATTAAGAATAAGCATCCCTGCATGTATTAAGGCTGGATAAGGTGACCCAGTATGAGGAGTGGAGTCCCCAAAGCTATTTAAAAGAATCAGAAACAGACCCTGATCCTACTGTTAGGAATTCCATATACTACAAAGTTACATAACTGTAACACATATGCACAGTGACTATGTCATTCCCATGCTGACTTCCTGGTTGTTGGTTCAGTCTCTGTGAGCTCCTATGAACCCAGATTAGTTGATTTTCTGGGTTTTCTTGTGTTGTCCTTGACCCCTCTAACTGTTAAAATTCTTTCTCCCCCTCTTCTACAGGATTCCCAGAGTTCCACCTAATGCTTTCCTCTGGGTCTCTGCATCTGTTTCTATCAGTTGCTGGATGAAGCTTCTGTGATGGCAACTGAGCTAGGCACCAATCTATGAGTATAGTAAAATATCGTTAAGCATCACTAAAGGGACATTTTTTCCTGCCAGTCACATTTGGTTCTATCCTAGGTCTCCGGGTCACTCAGGCTCTGGGTCCTGATGCTACAGGCAGAGTCTAGCGGGTGTAATCTTCCAGCATGGATTTTAGGCTGGACCAATCATTTTTTGGCCACTCCCTCAATCTCTAGGTCACCATTACCCTAACACATCCCATAGGCAGGACAGATTGTAAAGGTTGAAGGTTTTATAGCTGGGTTAGCTTCCCACTTCCTCCACTTGAATGAAGTCTTGTTTGGTCACAGGAGATGGCTCAGTTCAGGCTACAAAATCCACTATTGTTAAGAGTCTTAGCTCGGTCAATATCCAGAATCTGTAAACAACCTAGATTTTCCTCCAATGAGGAATGGATAAATAAATGTGGTACATTTACAGAATGAAATATTACCCAGCTGTTAAAACGGTGACATGAAATCTGAAGGCAAATGGATGGAACTAGAGAGAAAAAATCATCTTGAGTGAGGTAATCCAAACTCAAAAAGACAAACATGGTATGAATTCATGCATAATTGGATATGAGCTATAATATAAGGGATCACTATTACAATCCACAGACACAGAGACGAGGTAACAAGGAGGGGTAAAGAGTGGGGAAACCCTGAGAAAAGGAAATAGAAGAGATTTCATTTGTGGACGGTGGGGTAGGTGGGGATGGGAATAAGAGCAATCAGGTTGTGGTGGGGGGTGTGGACCACAGAGGGCGAGAGTACTGAAAGGGACTGCCAGAAAAGCAGGCATTTCAGGGTCAGGTACTTCTCATTCTTACTTTGTCTTCTTACTTTCTTTCATTTACCCCTTTATTTTACTATTTAAGTATCTGTAGACTTGTTCCACAGACATATCCCACAACCTGTCTTCAAGCTGTGTAAGGGCATACATGAAGAGTGTCTTCCGCAGCTAACACTGGGAATGCTGCCAAGCCACTATGAAGAGCTCCTACCGCAGTGGGCTTCTCTACTGAATAGTAGAGAATTCAAGTGAAGACAATTGACCAGAAAAATCAAAGAAAATAAAACAGAGAAATAAAAACAATAGAGAAGGAGTGTGCGTGCTACAATCCTGAGACTGTATCTATTGCAACAGATCCACAAAACACAACAAAGAAATCGAGAAGCATGAGGCAATATTCTACTATGCTACCCATATATGATGAGAGCAGCCCAGTATTGAAAGGTGCAGATGACAGCTGAATAGTTGACAGATGAGAGCTGAAATGCCAGAAAAATACCTCAGAAACATCCTTTTGAAGAGAACTAGGGCTAAATAGATGACTCAGATGAATAAATTGGGGGCAAAGAGTTCCAATATCACCTTGAGACTTAGACAATTACCGAGCAGATGAAAGAAAAAAGGAAATTGGAAGAAAAAGTTAAAAGCACAGAAGAGCAACTCAGAAAAGTAGCTGAGGTTCTGAAAAAGAAGCAAACAGAAATTCTGGGAACAAAACAGTTGTTAAAGCAGATTTTAATGGGGAACCTCATTTAGCCAAAGACCTTTGAGAGGCTGGACGAGGCTGAGGCATGGTTTTGGGGTACCAAAAGGCCCGCTTGCCTCTTCTTCCTGTGCTCCACACTTTGAGGTTGGACCCCTGTTCCTGGTCCTTGAGTTCTCCTTTTTAATAAATAAAAACCTTAGAATACTCTATTCGGAGTTAGCTTGAGATTATTTGACTTTTCTCAATACCTATTTTGTCTATATCGTATCTTTTGTTGAATATATGTCAATATAAATAATGTTTAAGTTTTCCATAATAAACTGTGCATTTTCCAACAGTAATCTTTCAAGTTTCCAGGACAAAGATGGGGCCCCACAGCAATGACTATACTTGGTTGATATGATGACATGATGCTGATAGCGCTACTTTAAGACCAAGTTTGGGTACCAGCAGATCAAGATGATTCTTACTTGACTAGCTGAAATGGTGCACCTTCTTAAAACATTCTGGCCAGAACTGCAAATATGAACTTTAGAAACACCCTAATAGCTATTCTGAGTCTATTTGCAATTATGCCATACAGTAATCTTAAAATTTAACTATCATTTTGTCTTACAGGATCCCATAGAAATAACATCACCCCCCTCATGATAGCTGGAAGTAATTCTAGAAGATGAAATCTCCTCTCCCAACAATGTTTGTTCTCAGGGTTAAGTACATCATTTAGGGGTTGATTATTACTGGTATAGGTTTGGGGGTTGGAGTTGAAATTATGTAGGCTCAGAGATCTCTTAAAAAAAGGAAAAATTGAATGGGATAATAGGTAGATTAGTGTGAGCTTACTCACACTAATAATAATAGTGAGTAATAGAGTGAATACTTGTGAGCTATTATTTATGGACAATTTACATTGGTATAGATTCTTGCATAGTGATACAAGTTCAAATTATATTTGTTGTATTGAATATGCTCCTATTTTTGTTTACAATATTTTTATACCTATGCAAAGTTATTGCATTATACATTTCTACCTCTGATGAAGATACTTGTACATTGTTTACATTTTGAGGTCATTGTCCTCAATTGCTGAACTGCTGTTTAAAGATTGTTTAATATTCTAATATAAAGTCTTAGTGTTTAAGTTATACAGATCAATAGTCATTCATGTTTGTCATACTTATAGTTAGGCTAATCAGGTTCTTTAGATTACACAGTGATTGTATTCTGCATGGATAGGTCATCTTCAACCACTTCAAAAAAACTGTAAAAAAAATGGCATTTAAATAACTTAGGGTTCTGTTAACATGAGGCAAGATTGCTCCTGGCAGCACTGATCTATTCCTGAGAGAATGTTGAGCACCAAAGACACTCCACTTGGAGCTTTTTTTTTCTTCTTGGCAAAATTGGCTTTTGGGCAAGGAACTGCCCATGCCTTGATCACTAACAAAATGCATTTTGTCCAGATTGGACAAGCAAGATATCCAAGAGGGCCAAGCATCTATAAGTGATCAGAAAACAGGCCTCAAACCAGACCGATGACTCTTTGCAATGATTGCAAGTAAAGATAAAAGGATAAAAGGCTTTAAAGTGTGACTCCCTGTGTCACACTAGAGCTTATGGGGCAAGATTGAGTTTTCTTTTCTCCACTTAAATTTTATTTTATTATATTTTTTGGATGAAGATTGCAAGGGCAGAGGGTGGATATGAAGAGAAGGGGAGATGAATGAGATTAGATGCTTGATGTGAAAGACACAAAGAATACATGAAAAGAAAGTTTAAAAAAAAGATCTGCTAGCTCTCTAAAGCCATGCATATTGCTTAATACATGTGTATACTTGCACTGTGTGCAATGGGGGCATATGTCTTTTTAAATTTTAATTTTTACCATTGTACACTTGTAAACATTTAAGAACGTCAAATTCAATTGCAAATCCTTCATCAGAAAAATCCCTTCTCTTAATGCATATTTTTCTGCTACTGTTTCCTGGTCCTAATTGGTAACTGTAATTGACATTTGTCATTTTTTCTGGCATTTAGCTGTGTTCCCACTGAGCACACTTGCACTGCACTTGTTTAGCTACAGAGATTAGAGTTTCATCAGCCAATATCCTGCTACAGGAAATTATTTAATTCCCCAACATTCCTCACCTCTACACCTACCATCTCTGAGAATCATTACTTGTGACTATCACATCCATTAATAAAGTAATTAATTTTCTAGTATTAAAAACCTTGTATACTTTCAACAATTGTCATGTAAGATTATTCAATTCATTTTATTTTTTGTGATTTCACTTTTAAAATTAATTTTTTGTGGTTATAATGCAATTGCATCATCGTGCACTCCCGTTCTCCCTTCATACCCTCCCGTATACCCTTTCTTGCATCTTTCAAGCACATGACTTCCTTTTTTCATCAATTGCTACATTTATATGCCTATGTGTATGTGTATATACATGTATATTCCTAAATACATAAATAAAATCTACCCAGTCTGTATAATGTTACTTGTATGTGTATGTTTTCAAGGCTGGCCATTGGGCAGCCAATTGGTGTGCTCTTCCCTGGGAGAGACTATTTTGCCTGCTGTTAGTATTCCTTAGTTGCCTGTAGTTCCTTGTGTAAAGCTGAAACCTTCATGGACTTAGTCCACATTAATATGTTTATGGTTGGGTTCTTTGTCCCGTGTTTAGGAAGATAAGCTGGTGAGACTTCATGGGTGTAGCTTCTGATATTCCCAAGGGTTACAATCGCACAGCAAACACATTGATTTTCCAGCTCTTAAAATCTTTATGCCCCTTCATCTGCAATGACTCTTGAGGCTTAGATGTGGGGTTGTTTTGTGGCTGTGTCTGTTGGGACTGGTCTCCACTTTTATAACATGTATATTTGGCTTATTTTGCCCACTTTTATTATTATTGGTCACAATTATTAAAGCACACTTCCTAATTTGAGGTGTGCTTTAGCTCTTCATCATTATTCTGTTGTTTATTAGTACATGTAATTTTTAACTTTGTTCTACGTGTGCTGTGGGATCAAGGGATTCTGTACTGCAGTCTCTCAGCAGTACAGTGTCTTCTAACCCTGCCATAGATTTAACCTTATGGTAGGAATACGAAATGATGGTAGTGACCTTTCTCTAACTGAAACAAATTCTGAGTCCCTTACACTGATGCTGAAGAGATTTAACCTGCAGAAAATTCCATAATCCTATTTATAAATCCAGTTATTAAAAATTCTAGTATATTTTAATTCAATGTAATAGTAAGATAAACTTGTTATAGAATTCTATTCCTACAGCACTTGTTTAAATTTCATAATACAAGCAAGGAACACACAGATCTAAATGTATATATTGAACTGCAAGGAACATGCAGATCTAAATGTGTATATTGAGCTGCAAGGAACACACAGATCTAAATGTGTATATTGAACTACTCCTAATGCAGAAAGTCTGAAAGCTTTATATTATGAAATATTTGCCTTGAGAATTCAGATCCTTTTGAAGTTAGTCTAGTAAATATTTATTTTTACCCAATTTAATTTCCTGTATTGTGTTTTTCCCAACAAAAGAATCTTGGGTTTAAAAAAGATTTTCTGTTTTAAGCTAAAATATTATGAAATCAACATGTTTTTCATTTGGTTGCCATCGGCTTTTAAATAGAGTGTCATTCCCATCTGTGATCTTTTCCCACTGAAGATCATGGTTGACAGGTAGAGAACAAAGCTGATTAAACAATGGGCACTGGAATTTTGCATTAGAAAAACAAGAAAATGTTTATTTCAAAACCAAGTGTAACACTATGAAAATGTGTGACATTAAATGTTCATTAATGAGAGATAAAATAATATACTTGGAAACTGTGAATGAAAAATATAACTTACCAAAGGAAACCAGAAGCTAGAAATTATGGGTAATTTCCAACTGAAAAAGTCACCATCAACAAAAATAGAAAGGATGAATCACCACAAAATCTTTCTATGAAAAAGTTTGAAATAGATAAGCAACATAAAAAAAGAAAGATGGATGGATGGATGGATGAAGGGTTTGAAGGATGAAGTGATGGATTGTTGAAAATTAAGAATTTAAAATCCGCAAGGGAGAGAAGAGTAGCTGTAACAAGTCTTCTTCTGTTCCGCTAGCCAGCTCCAAAATAATGATGCTGAGACTTATTAATTTAGAAAGCTTGGCCTTAGCTTAGACTGTTTTCTAACTAGCTCCTATAACTTGATTAACCCGTTTCTATTAATCTACTTTCTATTATGTGGCTCAGTTACCTTTCTTCTGTCCCATCTAACTAGTTCTGCATCCATTGGTGTCCGTTGTCTGCCTAGAGTCATCCCTCGATTTCCTTTCTCTCTGCCCAGAAGTTCCACCTGTTTTCTTCTGGACTAGCTATTGGTCATTTTGCTCTTTATCAAGCCAATCAGAAGATACCTTGTGAAAGATGTATCGTCACAGTATAAACAAATACTCTGCAATAAGTAGCAAATATGAAAACCAATACTGATAACATCAGTTTTTTGGAAAAATGCAAACTAGTAAAATATTCAAGGAGTATTTTTATCATTTGTTATGTTCTTCTGCCCTTTATTATTTTACACTTTTGAGGATCTTATACCTGAGTATTGTATTTGCAATATTTTTACTTCATTCTCCCTCATCTCTCTCTCTCTCTCAAACTTATATGACTTTTTAGATTATTATTGTTTTACATACACAAATACACATGCGCACGCACACACACACACACACACCCAGAGGACATTTAAAATAACTTAAAATTTCAATATATAAGAGAAGAATAAAGGAAGCAATTTAAAACACAGATTCCATTGAGAAGGACATTTAGACCAGGTCTTAACACATGACTTTTAAATTTATTAAATTTTTTGACAATGTTATTGGAAATATTCTAGATCACAAAGAAGGTATAAATCTTCCTGTTACATTTACAATCTTAGTAAAATTATAATAATAAAAGTCATGATAGGATTGAAAGTAAAATTATAGAAAATTAGAATAAGGAAAGGTCAGATCATTTAAAAGAAAATTCTAGCAATAGAATTAAGAATATAGCACATTAACCAAAGAGATTTCACTATAAAAGAAGTTTTAGAGCTGAGGAGATGCCACTGTGGGTAAAGCCCTTTCTAGGTAAAAATGAAGACCTGATTTCAGAGCTCCAGAACACAATAGAAGCAGCTTCTGGTAGTGCAGTGCAGTGTGTAATTTTGTTCCTGGTACAGTGAGATAGGAGGTGAAAAGAAGAGAATACCCAGAGGCCTGATAGCCAGCTAACCAGTACAGAGACCAATAAGGAGCCCTGTCTTAAATAAAGTTAAAGGGGAGGACCAACATCAGAGATTATCCTCTGACTTCAACCTACAGGTCATGACACAGATAATATCTATCTTCACTTTTATATAAAATATACATACACTTTCAACACACACACACACATCACACAGGCAATAATAGTTTAAGAAAAAAAAAGAATTTGTTATTGTCAATGGCAGTTCAACCCAGTTTAAAAGAAATCTATCAAAACTGTTTGATAAATTTCAGACAAGGATACCAACTTAAATTTGAATTATTATTCAAAAAATTCTAACTTGTGGGAAGGCAAAAATGTGTGTGTTTCTATATAGGCATGTATAAATACACACCAATGTTTTCGGCATAGTGGACTCATGATGAGGAAAATATTAGTTAATGTTGAGATAATCACTGAAAAATTAAAAATAGAATAGTAAACTATGTAATATAATGGGAAAATAAAATTAGCATGCTAAATCAACCATATTACCAAAATTCTCAGTTAAGGTGAAGAGGAAACAAAAAGATAAAATGGAAAAAAACCCAAATAATAAAAGCTAATAATAAAAAATTAAATTAAAAAATGTGTGGGATATGAGAATTTCAACACTATAATATAATAAATATAATAGAAGTTAAATAGTTATCTTTTGTAGTAATCAGAAAATGTAATTTTAATTGAGATAGTATCTCATGTAGCCAAGGTTGGTATTCAAATTCATTGTGTAGCCAAGGCCAGCTTCAAACTCCTGATTCTCCTGTATTCAATTCCCCAAAACTTGGGGCACCAGCATGTACCACCATACCAAGACCAATGCAATTCTACAAATTTAAAATTAATGAACCCGTCTCTCCATGACATAGTCCAAATGTTCCCCTTCCAGCTATGACTACTGATTACTATGCTGAAAACCACCAATATAGAATGTTTCTGATATGGGAAACATTGGAGGTGAGTCTTTGAGAGTGATTGAACTTTTATCAGCTCTTAGGTAGTCATAGCATGGCAGGCTAAGGTTCTGGAAAGCAGCTTGCCTCTAAAGATATCCTGAGCCAGTACCTTTGGAGTTCTGTCTCACAGACTACAGAGATTGAGTTGAGTTGCAGAAGAAAAATAAAAATAAGTAAAAAAACAAAACAAAACAAAACAAAAAAACCCAAGAGAGCACAGATCTGGTAAGAATTACCAATGCCAGCCTGGAGAGATGGCTCAGAGGTTAAGAGCACTGATCGCTCTTCCAGAGATCATGAGTTCTATTCTGAGCAACCACAGCCATCTATAATGATATCTGGTGCCCTTTTCTTGGCTTGCTGGCATACATGCAGGCAGAATAATGCATACATAATAAATAAATAAATCTTAAAAAGAAGAAAAAGAAAGTTTGATTAAAAATATTCACAAACTTGCATCTAACATTGATGGAACACATATGTCAGATATGTATTTTTTAAAAAAGAATTACCATTGCAAAAGTAATGGCCTCCATGGGAAGAGCTTAGGATTTCCAGCCATAGATCTAAAGGAACAATTATGATGATGTTGTCCAAACAGTTCAAAGGAGACAGAAAAGCACTCAAAGAGTACCAAAAAAAAGCTGAATAAAATAAGGAAGCAAATTCAGAATATAGAAATGAATTAAATAAAGTAAACTACTGAAGAAAATAAACAAACTGATACCATGACTAAATTGAAATGCTCAATGAGACAAAGAGTAGAAAGTCTCATCAGCAGGTCGGATCATAAGGAGTCTGATGAGTAGACCATGAGACATCTTTGAGATATCACAAAATGATCAAGTCTACGAATGAGGTGATTAATAAAAATTCCATGAGTAGAAAACTTTCATGAGAAAGGCTCAGAAAGTATTTTCAACAAAATTGTAGAAGAAAATTTGCCAATGACAGAAGATACTGGAAGGAATACGGAAGACCAAAGAAAGAGATATGTGCACCCAAGAGTCCACAGAGGAAAAATAAATACTAAGACACTTAATCAAAAGAGGTAGACAACATGACACACACAGACAAACAAACAAATGAAATAACAGGAGTTATACATTTCTTCCCATAAAAACTCTAAAGATTAATAGTCTCAGTTCTCCCAATAAACTCACAGACTAGCACACTGGATATAAACAAGACCCATCGTTTTGCTGCTACCAAGAAACACACATTATTGTTAAAGATATGCAGCATGTTAGGGTAGACAAAATGGAAAAAGATGTTCCAAACAAAGGAAACTGAGGACAGACATGGATAGAGATTCTAATATCTGATGAAATAGACTTCAAACTAAAGGTAACCAGAAGAGATAGATGAGGTCATTTTGTATTTATTAAGGGAAAAACCTTCAAGTAGTAAATTATAATTCTAGACATATATGTAGCAAACATGGGCGCACACAGCTTCATAAAGCAAAGGCTACTAGATGTAGAGACATGGATCGATCTCAACCCAGAGTGAGTGAATTCAATACTCCACTATCACCAATGTACAGATCAACGGACAGGCAATACACAGAGAAACAGAAGTTAGTGGCATCATAAATAAAATGAACCCAACTGAAATCTGTGGAACATTGCCCACAAATGCTAAATAATACCTATTCTTCTCAGCAGCACATGGAACTTTATTCAAAATGCACCATAAAATGTGACACAAATCAACAATATAGGAAAATGGAAATAATACCTGGTTCAAACTTACCATGATGGAATAAAACTAGATGTCAGCAGTAATAGAAACTAAAGAAAGTACACAAACTTTGGGAGACTAAACAATAGATTATTGAATGATAAATAAATTACTGAAAAATAATTAAGAAGGAAACAAAAAATTCATAGCATAAAATAAAAATGAAAACACAACATTCCTAAATCAGTGGGATAAAGGGGAGGCCATCTTGGGGTGAACATTCGCAGCTCTGTGTTCCTACATCAGACAATCAGAGTACTCAAATACGCAACTACTTATGTACCTTAAAGTCTTTGGAAAACAAGAACAAAACAAACCCTAAAACAGTAGATGAAGATAAAGAATCAAGAACAGAAAAGAAATCAATGAAATAGAAATTAAATGAAAAAAAAGATTCTTTGAAAAGATAAGCAAGATCGACAAATGTGTATTCAAATTACCCAAAAGAAAGAGAGAATAATCAAATTAATAAAATCAGAGGTGGACAGAGACTGACATTGTAACAGATACTATTGAAATTTAAAAACAATTAGAACTCACTTTAAAAAGCAATAGTTCACTAAATTATAAAAAAATCTAAAATAAATACATGGATTTAGGGTACATATTACCAGCCAGGTAGTGGTGGCACATACCATTAATCCTAGCACTTGGAAAGCAGAGTCAGGCCAATTTCTGAGTTCAAGGCCAGGCTGGTCTACAGAATAAGTTCTAGAACAGCCAGAGAAACCCCTGAACAGAGAAAGTCTATCTCCAAAAATCCAATAGCGATAATGATAATAGTAATAATAATACATATTACCCACCATAATTAATCCAGTATGAAATAAATAATTTAAATTGATCCATAATAAACAAGGAAGTGGAAATGATAATTAAAAAACTCTCATAACTAAAAAATTGTCCAGCACCTCATGGATTCATTTCAGAATTCTAACAGACCTTTAAAGAACAAATGTCAAAGCTACTTAAGTTATTCATAAAATAGAAAAGTAAGAAATGCTTCCAAAATCTTGTATGAAGGCTTTGTTATCTTGATATCAAAACCAGATAAAGGCACATATAAAATTAAAGCTATAGACCAATCTTCCTGATGGCCACAGATACAACAATTCTCCATAAAATACTTGTCAACTTAATCCAAGAACACACAATCAAGTTGGTTTTCTTCCAGAAACATAGGGATGGCTTAATTCAAGTAAATTAATAAATGTAATCCATCAGATAAATGGACTCAAAGAGAAATCCCAAGATCATTTCAATAGATAAAGAGAAGGCCTTGGAAAACCTAATATCCATTCTTGATGAAAACCATGGTGCAAGGCTAGGCAAGAAAGGAACATACCTCAACATAACAGATTATATATGACAAAACCCATGATACATGGAGAAAACCTAAAAGTGTTCTTAGCAAGACCATTAAGAAAACATAAATGGACACTCTAGTCTACTCTTATGCAGGATAACACTTGAGGTCTTTGCTATAATGATAATAGCAGAGAAGGGAACAAAAGAGAGCAAGTGAGGAAAAAAAGGGACACCATTCCTTTCTGCAGGTGGTACGATTCTACACACAAGCGACCCTAACAACACAACTAGGAAACTTTTACAGCAGATAAACATATTAGCAGGATACAAAATCAATACACTAAAATCAGTGGAATTCCTATATGCCAATGACAAACCGAAGTCAGGAAAACAACCCCATTCACTATAATCACACACTAAAAATGTTAAAATACCTGGAAATAAATCTATTCAAAGTAGGAAAGCCTTCGAGAATGAGATACTGATGGAGCAAGGAGTCTAATGAGGCCTCATCCACTGGAGTCAGTGGCAGCNAGTGGCCACTGGAAGAGAGGTCATAAGCTTCTCAGACTCCAGTGAATAAATTTACACCTATGCCCACATTAGTAGTCCTGGTGAGTTCTAGTAAGTCACAAAGCAAAAAGCAAAACACCTGAAAGTGGGCTGGTAAGAAGAAAGGGGAGGAACTAGTTGGGGGAGGGCTGAAGATCTAGGGATGAGTGTGGACGGAATGAATTATATCCCTGTGTGAAGTCGTAAAAGAATAAATTTAAAAGGTACAAACAGAACAAACTTGAAAAAAGTATGGATATGTAGTTCACAATTCCAGACACGGGTAATTGTATTAAAGAGTGGCCCTCAAACATGACATTTCTAAAAAACACACAATAAGCCTGGGAAGATGGAAATGTCTGCTCAAGAACATGAACGCTGCCAGTGAGACCCTCAAGACTGCCTGCAGTGGCATTTGACCCAGTACTGACAGCCTCCTCCAGTTACCTCCAAAGAGTTGCGCTACATGTCTCACTTTGGGCTATGGAAGTATAACAATCAGTTTCTTCAACAACTGGCACTAAATTTGTTCTAAAATTTTATTCAAGACCAATTGAAATTTCAACAGATGATTAAAAATAGCCCTAAAATCATGAACTTGAAGAAATAAATTTAATAATTAAATGTAATTTAGATGTATAGTCACAAGAACAAACTTGAAGTATATTCCTGCCTGCAAAGATAATAGAAGTAATTTTAGTTCTGTTCTTATGAAATATATTATTTGGAATGCTAATTTTATAACACCCATCTTGAGAAGCGTTTTTGCCTATATTTGGAATTTGAATATTTTTGAAAAGGAATGAAACGTGTTAATTTCTCTAGATAGCTTGTTATACATGCTTCAGAAATTCTGACTCAGTATTCTAAGAACAGCGTGCTGAATGAGCATCCTCAGCTGGGCAGCAAAACACCCAGAGAACTATAGTTCTGATTGAAGGAACCACAATAATAGAGTAAACGAGCACAAATGAATGGCTTAAATATTGTTTGGGGTTTGCAAATTAGATCTGCACAGGCAAGGAGCATGTTTCTATACTTTTCTTCTACAATTAAGCTCAGTTTGTTAAAATATTTCCCATAAATGAGAGGAATTGAGACTCTCAAACCTGGGTTCTGATTTGGGCAAAATAAATTTTCAAATAACCTTGATTCTGAGGCGTAGAACTCCAAATCAAAGCCATTTACAGTGCAACTTGGCAGACCACAATCCCAAATCAGGGCTCTTTAGAATCGCATCATCCCCAAACGTGAAAAACAAAATCCAAAATGAGTTTTCTTTTTCTTTCTGAAAACTTTTCTTTTAATTAAAAATTCATGTTTTACTTTAGATGGCAAATGCATAGAAAAAAATCTCATTAAAAGAGGAACTCTACCAGTCAGGGTCATGAACTAAACAGATGGTCCGTTCAAATTGGTAATTTCAAGCAAGTTTAATAAAGAGACTTGTTAGCAATATACACGCATAAGATGGGCTGCTCTAGAGCCTGGGAGTATACTGAGTCTGGTGAGGGACATGGACGGGACGATCCGAATGTGAGAGTGAGCCGTGTGAGAGCGCTTAGTCTGTGGGAGAGTTAGGTAGACATCCATACAACCACAAAAGAGGCAAGTCTGAGGAATAAGTATCCAACCATGCACACTGTTCGTACTTCTTCCTTTCCTCTGATTTCTTTTGATGCCTGTTGCTGTCTAAACTCAGCACTTGGGGCCTAAGCTATAAGCTTCAGCTCTTACTGGTTTGTTCCATGTGCAAAGAGCATCTGTGGGTCTGGAGAGCAAGCAAGCAGGAGGAATTCGTTCATGCGATGTTGATCTGATAAGCTCTAGGCATACCTAGGAGACAAACCTCTAGACATATCAGTGAAAGTATTTCAAGAAAAGTTTAACAGGGGTCAGAGAGCGAGCGTGGGTGTGGCTGATGTAGGAGGGTCATCTG
>LOEQ01008992.1:61624-75544 GCA_001685075.1 Bramus lutescens | reverse complement strand
AGACAGACACCACACAAGCTGTGTGTGGTATCTATATGGCAAAAATATGATATACAGACCTAGAAAAATCATATATATGTATTTTACAAGAGACTATATAAAATAAAATATCTTTTACCAGAAGTAATTCATGAAGCAAGAGGCATTTACACATGGAGACTGAGAAAGTATCATTCCCTAAGAATGTAAGCCACTCATTGCAGTCCATCATAATTCATTCAGATGAAAACCAAGTTCATTCAGCCCTAGAATTTTTGATCAGTTAATCCTTGACTTATAACTGACTTGAGAAGGGGTGTTTGTTGCTTAGTGAGCAGTTTCATTGGCACGTGCTTTCAGCTTTTATTTGTTACACAAGATTGCTCATAGGCTGCCTGGTCTCTGTTAGGTAGAGATCAATTAGAAGCCTAGTCACTGTGCTTGGAGAGAGGAGAGTTGATGTGGTTCTTTGGGGTTTATTCTGGCAAAAATTATTACACTTCTCTTCTTTGACTTTTTTTTTTTATAAAACCACACAAATTCATCAAAGTTAATAAGCTAAAAGAGTTTTAATTTATTTTGTTATGTTTCTTTCTCATATACAAGATGTATTACATTAAAAATATATACCATATGTATGCATGGGACAAGACATTAGACTGAAGAACTGAGCACTAAACATCAAAAACACCAAAAATGCAGGTGCTGTATGTGCAAAAAAGTCACAATTCCTAGAAAGAACGGGTTTTTATGCCTTCTTACAACTTTTTAAGTTCATATGCAATATAAACAACAACTTGGGCATATCACCTTCTTAATGCTCACACACCAAAACAGCATTTCCTGATAAGATCTGTAAGCTCTTCCTCAGTGGGTTTAAGAGAATAGATTAGGCATACTTCTGCCCTCTTAAGCTTGAATTAGAAGAAATTAGTCTATGGAAACTCAGGGTTATTATTTGCAACCAGCCTCACTCACATAAGCAAACATGTAAAACATGTTAATGTTACTGGTAAAAAAAAAACAAGTTAGAGTAACAAATATGGTTTTTAGTCTATTAGGCCTTTGATCTTTTTACACAGTAAACTTAATGATCCTAATTGTCTTGGCATGGAAATTGAAAGAAAATTCCACAGAGCAAACTGACAAACAGGTTTCCTCACAGTGACATCTATCTACCTGGTTCTTGGGGGCTGAATATTCATTTATGGCAGATGAGATGGCATCTTGAAATAGAGAAATTATTGGGCACCAATTTGTAGTGAGGATGCTGCTTGTTTGTCCTGGTTGCCCAGCCCTGAAATTACCACACAGAAACTATATTATTTAAATTGCTTCTTGGCCCATTAGCTCTAGCTTCTTACTGGCTAACTCTTACATCTTTATTTAATCCATTTCTAGTAATCTGTGTATCACCACGAGGTTGTGGCTTAACGGGTAAAGTTCCAACATCTGTCTCCAGTGGGGCTACATGGCTTCTCTCTGTCTCTGCCTACTCTCTCTATATGTATCTATTCCAGCCTGGCTATGTTCTGTTAAGCCATTGGCTGAGAGCAGCTTCTTTATTCATTAACCAATAAAAACCAATATATAGAAGGACTTCTCAAACCAGTTGCTCTTTTACAAAATGTCTTAAATAAAGGATATTTTTAACTTTTTAATGAAATTTAACTAAGTTCCCAATTAGTATAAATTTATAATATTTTTAGGGTGATTTTCTGGATTTTTAAGAAGAAACCTCTTTAAGGTATCATTAGACTCTTTTATTTAGACTACCAAATCACAGGAGAGAATTCATGATAGCTGTCTCCATACACATTGGAAAAACATGTCAGTTTTTGTTTGGTTTTTTGTTTGCTTGTTTTGATGAGCCTGACATTTCCCTCTGACCCAGTAGAGACTCGGGATTAGCTCACTTAGGCAAAACTGAATTTCTTTGCCTTACAAAGAAGCTCAAAAGAAATTGCTCTTCATCCCATACTGACAAAGACCATACTTATAGAAACAAAGGATTTCTTATTAAAGATAACTTGTTTAGTTCTTATTTTTTTATTAGAAATGCCTGGAACTGGCTGTCTAGAAAAAACAGTATGCAAACAGATAAAAATGAACAAATGCCAGGACTTTGGATGACAGCTCTGGAACCCAGTATGTGATAAGACCACGTATAAATAGAATTTGTCCACATGTGGGACTTTAAACTTAATTCCAGTAAGATTTAAATAAGTCTATGTATCTTTACATGTTTTACACATCTCAACTTGTCTACTTTGCTGAGATGGAAAATATTTCAATGGAAAAAAAGGCAAGGTTTCCAAACAGAATATATGCTCTACCCTGAACTATTTAGACAATGGTAGACTTCTTAATTCAATGAGCCATCATATGTCTTTTTTTTAAAGACATATGATTTATTCAGAGAGAGAGGAAGGGAGAGAGAAAGAGAGAGGTGCACACAAATGAAGGTCAGAGGACAACTCTCCTTCCACCATGTGGCTCCTGAAGATAGAACTCAAGTCTCAGGCATAGTGCGAAGCAACCTTACCCAATGAGACTTCTTACCTGTTTATTATGTCCTTCTATACTTGGCAATAATAACATTATTCATATCTGGAATGCAGAAACTGATAGATAACATTTTTCATATATTTAATGTATATTAAGTTCTGGTTTATACATTAGATAAATTTTAAATCACACAGTCCTCATAATCACTTTACGTGGTTATGATCATCATAATTTTTATTGTATAGATGAATAAAGTGAATCACAGACAGATTAAGGCAACTTGAAGTGTTGTTCTTACAAGTTTAAGCTCACAACTGCCGTACTGTTCAACAACAAAAACAAGCTATTAAAAGAAAAGTTCCTACACACCCACCCACATTATTGTTTTTAAAATGTGTTCTTTATTTAAAATGGGTTAATTGCAAAAAGCACTATAGCAACCAGAATGGTCGTCGTAGAAAATTAGTTTTCCTAGGATCAACATAGGCAGCATGTTTGGCCATAAAACAGCCCACAGATGAAATAAATAAATTATAATTTAAAATCCTCAGAGACTGATAAAGTGATTCTGCAGGCTTGAATACATGATATAATCCAAAGCAAATATAATTCATGCTAGCATGAATTTTTACTGCTTCTAGACTACAAAATCTATAACCATCTAGCCTCTTATCTATGATCTCAACTAGCTCACACATGTAGTTTCTCTCTCTCTTTCTCAATCTCTCTCTCTCTCTCTCTCTCTCTCTCTCTCTCTCTCTCTCTCTCTGTCTAAGCCAAGTCTTTCTCTTTCTGTCTGCCATATTTGCCTAGGGGACCAGAAATGCACTTTTAAACAAAGAAAGGAGGAAAGCTGGAATATTACATTAATGTAGTCAACACTTAAAAATATTTGAAGCAATGAAAAGAATCTGAAACTAGGCCACCCTGCCCATTATATTTTAGAAACAGCAATGAGGTCACTTCTAAACTATGCCAACTTTGGGGTGCTAATGTGGCCTTGGTGCTCACAGTCCTACTGGGCAACACACTCACATGATTCTTCAGCACCTGCTGTTTTCCAGACACTTTTTAATAAAGTTTGTTTTTGTTTTTCTTCATTGGTCACAGTGTTTATATTTATACTGCAGTCACCCCTCTTGAGCCATCTCCAGCATCTGCACTGGGATAATTAATAAAGGTTAAATGCCAAAAATCTATGACTAAACTCTGTTTACTGTTTACACAAAATTAACTATCTGAACCTTACCCGGTAAGCCACAGCCTCGTGATGATACACAAATGAATAGAAATGGATTAATAAAATATAAGAGCTAAGTAGAAATACACTTGAGCCGTTGACAAAACATTGTTGTAAGTAATATAGTTTCTGTGTGATTATTCGGGTCTGATTATCCAGGAAACTAATGAGCAGAGTCTGTCTACAACTATCCTCTGGAGACATATTCTGGACAAGTGAAGATTTTTGAACAAAAGGAGTACCTGGGGACAATCTGCCTATACTGCCTATACACACCAAAGCTATTTTTTTTCATGATACTCAAATAAGATGCACCAAGGCATTTAATTACATCTTTCCTGTGTTTTCAAATAATGAGACACCAATATTTTAAACCTAGATGATGCAATAATGGAAAATAATGAAACTAAGCTTTTTGCAACCCAATCTATGTGTGCAATATTAACATCCCAGATGTATATGGTGAAACACATGTCACAGTTTTTGTTTACTGTTTCAGAACAATTACTTTTAGCTCCTCAATCCATTCTCTGAATGTCTTGGTTTAATAAATGTACACTAATCATTCATCTCTGCTTTTCAGGAAGTGTGCGCACCCACATACACAATCCTTCCTGAGAACCACTCATCCTTACTGCTGTGTCTCTTACACTGAGCAACAGATAACCAAGTCTGCATTGTGCTGCCAATGCAAGAATGGATTCGTTGCAATTCCTATATCATAACTAACCATGAGAAATTATGGACCTGATTTTGGTCATGCCATTTATGTATGATTACACAAACCTTATGGTATACATATGCGGCACATTATTGTGTCATTGTCTTGTAAGGGTCATCAGACAAGTCACACCCTTCAAATGGAGAATGTTTTGATTGTCCCACTGCAAACAATGAAAAATATGACTCCTAAGATAGGAAATAGTACCCTGGGGGAGTTGCCTTAGTCTAATATGACAAGAGAGAAAAAATTGTTCTAGCCTTATAATTCTAGATCAAACTGAACTCTGATGAACTGAAATTTTCAGAGGAAAATGGAATGTCTCCTAACCAATAAAGTTAATGTGCAAAATGAGAGGAAACATCAAATAAAACTACATGTTATCTTTTCTGTAGTACTATACTTCACTATCTTCTGAGTCCTCTGTAATTTCTCATTGGCCATTGTGATATGATGATAAGGATCTGATTTTGGACATGCCATTTAAGTATGATTACACAAACCTTTTTACACAGAAAGCACAGTGTAGAGTTTGATGCCCTCTCTCAAAATCTAGAGTAACAGCAGTGGTAGTGGTCTTTAGAGAGGGTCAGATTTTGGGGAGACTCTATCATGACTCAAATCGAAGGCAGGCCTACAGAACACTGATCAAAACAAAGGAATGGGGTGTTGCTTGTTTATAAAGACAAGTAGCTAGCGATATGTAAAAGGGTGCCTAAACTGGTCATGAATGTAAGAACTGATTATTACACTAGCTAAACATTTGTACAACATTGAAGTTATTCCTTAGTGGTTAGTAGCTTACACAAATGAGTAATTGCTATTGTCTTCTACACAATAAAATAACTGTTCCCTTTATTCACTCTCATCATGTAGATGTTATGGAATCTATGACCAAATATAGAACATACAATTTTCCTGAATGCTATTTGTTTCTAAAATTTTGATGGCTATACACACAGTAAAAAGAAAGCCATACTTCTTATTGGCCCAATATATAGAGTTCCTTTGACATTTAATCTGTGTGCTACATCTATGAAATATGGCTGGCTGTTCTTGTGATCTTTTTGGAAGCAAAATTTCAAGATAATACCAATGTTTAGTGGTCCTAATGCAAGTCTTAGTTCTTCCACACTGCGTTTGGAGGAGTTTGAATAATTTTAATTCCTTTGAGTATCAGTTTCCATATCTGTGAAGTGGAAAATAGCACAAAACCACCAAGGTGGACTTTAAAAATAACAATAAAATATGCAAAATTTTGAGTAAAATATCGATTAGTTGATAATATTATTAAAAATTCACAGAAGTTAGCCATTTTTATTGTCTTGTATGTCACCAAGATGATACACCATGGGTGAAAATTTTATTACTTCCAAAGAGAAGAAAAGAGATAGTATAAGGAGAAGGCCCTAGAACAGGTTCCTCATTATAGAGCCAGAGGGAGTAGGGCAGAAGGTAGGACACCAGACACAGTGAGCTCTACCAGAAGACAGAAAAGACTGGAAGATTTTGTTCTAAAATATTTTAAACATTTGGTGATCAGAATGGAAATGTTATCTATGATAATGCATTCATTCATGTATTGATTCATTAAATTTTGGCACCTCCGTACTGATACAAATGAAAACATAAAAGCAAGGCATGTCTCCCAACAGTATTTAACAAACTAAAAATTTTTGTTCTGATTCATTTCTGTTTTACTGAATGTGGTGGAGGGAAAGTTTCACATCAAAGTTCATTATGTACAAATCTTGAAGCATCACATAGTTCATGGAGGCAAAGGACTTTTGGTCAAGGTTCTTGAGACTTCCCAAACTTCTTACGTATCCATGTTTGATACTTTGATAGAAAATGGAAAAACAGAAGTATTTAGAGACAGCACAACTTCTTAATAGTTTTGTGGTCTTTGGTAAGTGCTTAAACTTTGTTCATTTATATTAGAGGCAATAATACACATCTTTAAAACTTGTGTATGTGAAAATTTGATAGGAGTTAAATGACTACCGAATCTGGCATACGCTAGATGATAAATGATAACTTTTTATGTCTACAAGTGTTTTACTTGCATGCACATGTATGCACTGTATACATGCTTGATGCTTGCAGAAGTCAAAAGAAGGCATTGGATGCCCTGGAACTTGAGTTACAAGACAGTTTCTGGCTACCACATAAATGCTGGGAGCCTAACTCAGGTGTCCTGAAAGAGCAGAAAGTGTTCTTAACTTATAAGTTGTTGCTTTATCCCTCTGCACTGTTACATTTCATCAACACTAAGTGACTTCTATGACTAACATTTCAGTGAAAGGAAGTATATGTCACTCTTGCCATAGTTACTTATCTATCTCACCTACCTTCATTTCAAAATCACTGCAAAAGTAGATATGTTTTATCTTTTCACAATTTTAGTCATAAGGGTTTAAATTGCTTGAAAAGTATAAACACATGCTTAGAGTGTGTTCTGGTTTCTTTACCTGGTTCCCATAGAAAAAGAGTGAGGAAATAGAACAAATCAAGGTATATAAGTAAAAGGATGAAATAGCAGAAGCTAAACTTAAGAACACTTCAGAAAGATGAAAGAAGTCACAATTTTGTGACATGAACCACCTACAATGTTATCAGGTACCCTACTGTTTTTCTGATAATGTTCCACCTATGAATTCGACTGTAAAAAATAATTGTTTTGTGAAAGTTTTGTTAAAAAACTGATTTTAAGAAAGCTAAAACTCAAATTAACCTAAATAATCTCAGAATGTATTGATTCTCCAAATCCACAGATGACTTAAACAATGTGAGCATACAGGTAATGCAGATTGACAAAGGTGACCAAAATTTTCTTCTATTATTTGATTTCACAAATGTTACTCAATGCTGCTGGCAGTAAACATGGTCACCAATAGCTGAATTCATGGGTAGAAAAAGAAAGAAAAGGAGATAGAGCTAAGGGAAACAGAGACTAAACGTAACTATTAAGGATTGCTATATTAACAAAAGATTATTTTCTTCTCAGTTTCAGTTTCAAAAGTCCCAAAAGAACATTCTAGTTGGCTTTGTTTTAGATAAGTAGTCTTGGGACAGTTAACTTTGGTCATATAAGAAAATACACGTGTCCAGTGTACACAGTGGTTTCTTTAGGAGGGAGAAAAACAGGGGTGAAGAGGGTATCAAGCTAGGAGCTATCTAGTGTGTCCATTAATCCTGGGACATTTTCAATCAGAACGAATTCTTGGTGCATTGAGGAAGATAGTCTCTATCTTAGTTCCGTGCAGCTTTGTAATGAGACTCCTTAAATCAAAATGAAAGATTTGTTGATGGCAGCAATTTATGCTACCAAAAGATTGATTTCAGGAAGAAGAAACCCACTTGTAGAAAATAGGAATATTTTTCAAAGATTATTAGAAAGTTTCTAGAAAACTAAAAAAAAAACTCGGCTATCTAAGAACTTCAACTGTGCAGAAGTCAAACTTAATTTTTCAAAAGAAATTGCCATGCATTTTGAAAATATCCTGAACAAAACTATATATGCTTTTTGTCTGTGTATATGTATGTTTGGCATTATTATTTAAGTAAATGGATACTGAACTTTCATGTACCAAAGTGGGGGTCAGTTTTCTGACTTACTGCATATATTCATGCTTCTGCCACTAGAGGGCACAAATAAGGCTGGTTTGGGGAAAAACAGGCTTTGAAAAATGGCAAAATTCCTATTTGGGAGACTGAGTTTGGATACTGAGACATGTGTGTTTAAGTCAGGAAGAAAAACCAAATATTCATAGTTAAGTTTGTATCATTGATTCTTTTCTCTGTTTCACACAAAAAAGTATGCAAGTTCAAAAGGAACAAGAAACATCAATTACTCATAAGAATGTCGAATATATAAATGATTTAAATTTAATGATTATTAGAGACAAGAAAACATATAAGATACTGACCCAAATACAGTCCCCTGGCAAAAGTATTGTGATTTTTTATGGTCCTCAGTGAAATCATATCCTAAAAACCATGAAAAATTTTTGGTTTTTATTTCATAAAACTGATTATCTTGTAGATAGCAGGCATATATATCCTGTCTATTCCTTTTCAGATGAAGCACAGTGGATCGAAACAAGATATGATTGGGTTACTGTCTTCACGGAGTGATGCACCAGAGTTACTCTTGGAGAGTATGTTCATCTTCAACAACTCTTATAGCTTTTAAAAGGGGAAGGACAGAGGGGGTATGCAGTGCCTATCTTCTTCCTAATAAGCAAATGGTTCTCAGTCTTGTCAGCCTGGGTGTCTGGTAAGTTCTCATAATTGCAATCAAATTTGATAACTGCCTTTATTTATTTATAACTATTTTATAAAGCCCTATGTGCAGACAATACTTGTACCAAAAATAAAACCAAAACAAAGTACACAGGTTACCGAGATGCACTTAAAGACAGAGAAAGGATATAATAGCCATATGATGTAATTTGACTTGGGTGTCTAAAAAATGAAAACAAACAAAAACAACAACAAAATGCTACTGGGAAGAAAATGGTATTGTCAAGAATGTAACAAAATATTAATTGCCTCCTGTTTTTTGAGACTTCTCTAAACTTCAGACCTTGAAGATTATAAACTAGAAACTGAAGATTTTTTTGTCGATAAATGTAGTCCATTTCAATATCTTCTTTAAAGCACTTTTAAAATTGTTAGAACTTTATTTGTATTATTTTAAATGATGTGTGATTGTGTTCATTACTGTGCTGGTATGCATACATGAGTGGAGTGCCTATGGAGGCCAGAGGTACTGAATTTCCTGGGGCTGGAGTTACTATCCCTTGTGAGCCATGCAAAGTAAGTGCTGGAAACTAATCAGATCTTACACAGAAACAGTATGTGAATTTAAACACTGGGCCATTTCTCAATCCCCAAAAATATATGTTTTGTAATTCCTTTACAGATGATTTATTAAAGTCGGGCTGTGGTAGTGCACGCCTTTAATCCCAGCACTCGGAGGCAGAGGCAAGAGGATCTCCATGAGTTCAAGGCCAGCCTGGTCTACAAGAGCTAATTCAAGGACAGTCACCAAAGCTCCAGGGAAACCTTGTCTCAAAAAAAAAGGCAAACAGATGATTTATTAAAGTCTGTATGGCTTCCATGGCATCAAATCTGACCCTGCAAAAGCCTTTTTTACTTAGAATGTATTTTCTTTCCTGATGCAGTTTTTAACTCTTGAAATGCCACCAAAGTTCACTGGCATTTATAAACTACACAGGGTGTGGCAGTTAGGATGCTGATAGTCATTTATCCATTAATGGGTATTCACATATAGTGGGCACTGTTTTAAAGAAATACATAGTTCCAGAGACCTGAGCCAAAGTTTAATTCTTTCTTCCATTCAGATAGTGTCAAGCACCATCTCCTATAGAATATTATAATATTGATGTCTTTCACGGGGGCAAAGGGAACTGTTTTCATGTACAGCAGCAATCTTATCCTTTCTCCACTTTTGACTTACATATGTATGTCATATGATATTTATATTTTAAAGTCTATATTAGTTTTAGTCCCAGTAAATTATTTTATCAAAAACCTTCACAAGTGAAACTATGATAGGTATGGTAAAAATTCTGAATCTAATCACAGATATAAACTACAAAATGCTACTAATTTACTCTCTTCCAAGAAAAAGGAAACACCTGCTTTTCATCTTACATATAATATTATACAAAAATCAATGCAGTGATTGGAAATAAGGGGGCATTTATATCTGCCCACAAGTTCCTAGATTTGAGACTCAGTTTTAAATGTTCAAACTTCAATCCATGATTCCACAGACTTATAGAGTTAAATTGATTTTAAATTTATATTTTAGCACCAAAGACATGTGTTTTAAAATTAAACAAAAAATCAAAGGCAAAAATAAAATGGTCTTAGGGCTATGTGGCTCTCATATGGAGGTAGATACTTTAGAGAAAAACAGGAATGAAAGGGATTAGTGCCCAATTTCGCTGTCAAATCACAGGGAAGGAGAAGAAAAGGTCAGGGGGGTCCCTGTACAGTGTGACTTGTAAGAGAGCGGCATTGTTCATCCCAGATCATTACTATCTGACCTGACAGGTACTCACAGCCCCTCATGATATTTCAGCTGTCACACATGGAGAATATTACTTAACAGATTCCAAAAGTTTTATCTGTTGCCATGGTAATTCTTGTTATACAATATCCTAAAACTCAATGTAAATAATGTCTTCATGAGAAAAGTTATCAGTCTTAAAACTAAAATATCACACAACAAAAATGTGCTTAAAGAACGAAATAATACAAGCCAGTTGCATACTATCACCTGTTCCGTGAATTGTTCTACTATAGATGTCTTTTTCCGTACTTGAACTCTTAAAACATTTAATGAGATCTACAATTTCACACTGAACCATTTATTCAAAAGTTAACAAATTAAGAGTATATGAATTATTAAAGTCATGTTTTATTAACATAAATCTATTATATATGAACATTACAGAATAAGTCAATGAGGAGTGAAAGTAATGAATCATCCCCCAGTTCTCCAGTTAATTTTCATATTATACCTCAACTATAGAGAACATGAAAAATTCAAAATTATTGAAGTAAGAAGTTGTGTTTTTTAAAAATGCTTTTTAATAGTTTTCCACACAAGCATGAAAGTCTTCAATTACCCTGACTCAGGAGTGTTAAAGAAAACTGATAGTAGTTTATTTTTTGGATAAAAATTCAACCATAATAGTATCTGTTTTCTAATCAAACCTTTTGCTATATACTACAGACTGTAGGTATGAGTTCCCAGTACACACATGTTGAAGCCCTAACCGGGAAACAGAGATGTATTTTGAGGCAAGCCATTGTGAGGCAATTAGGGCCATACAGAACCACCAGGGTAGTATCTGGAAATGGATTCACCTATAGGAAATGATTGAGAATTTATCTCCCCCTCACCATGTAAGAACACGAAAAGAAAGCAGTCCTTTACAAAGTGGTCACCTTGACCTTGAGTTACAGAATTGTTTAGAGTGATTTTCTACTGCTTAATCCACCTAGATAATATAATTTATATTTTTGTTATTTTTTGCATATTTCATACAATGTATTTTGATCATGTTTACTCTCAACTCCTCCCTCTATCTTCTTTCAGATCTATTTCTACTTTCCTACCCTATAGTTCATGTCTTCTTTCTTTAAATTGACTACAATTTGTGTTGTTCTTATGCTTCTGGGTATAGGGCAACCACTGGATTATGGTTGACCTCCAGGAGCCACACCTTCAAAGAAAACTGAATTCTTTTCCTGAGAATCTATCCACTATCAATAGTTCCTCAGTTAGTGGTGAAGGCTTTGAGCCCCTCTCCCTCAGTGCTACAATCTTGACCAGTTTTATCTTGTGCAGGATTGTACAGACAGTTATAGCTGTTATGTGTTTGTAAGTGTAGTGATCCTATCATGTCCAGAAAAGAGTTTCATTCTAGTCCTCCCTGACCTCTGGCTCTTACAATATTCTGGTCCCCTCTTTGCCAATATTCCCCGAGCTTTGTACAGGGAATGTGATATACACAGCCCACTTGTTGCTAACCACTCCACAGACATGTATTCACTATTCTCTGAACAGTTACTACCTAAACTCCTAAATAAATCCATACTCATTTAAATTGCAGCATCGTCATAATGTGTGCATAGTCTATGCTATACTGCAAAGTTCCTCACCTTTGTCTGGAATTAAGCATAGAGAGGAGGCAGCTGCACATTACAAAATCATTTGCACAGTTTTGTAGTCACGAACATGTGCAAACCTAAAGTAAGAAGAGTGAACCCAGCATAGAATCACAACTTCTGCAATTCATCAGAGTTTACAAATTAAGCTTGTATAGCTCTGTATTGAAAAGTTTCTGGAGATGTTTTCCTCTGAATAATAATTGACAGCACAAGTTCATGATCTACAATCTGTTAAAGCTATGTTTGTTATTTATTACTACATGGTATTCTTGATAGTCAACAATAGATTTTAAGACACTTTAAAATAACCATGTCTTCTATACATGACATGAGTGTTGCACATATGAGCTCACAGCAACAGTGGTAATCTGTACATATCTTCAATATCAAGCCAGTATGAATGGGAGAGGAATCACCACCCCTAGTGATGTAGCTATTGGCAGTTGATGGCTACTGATGGAGAGAAGGAAAATTACCGTTCTTTGGGAATGTGTACACTGATATGTTTCCCATAACACAGATGGATGACCCCAAACCCATGCCTATATGGACAGCATCAATTAGACTCAATAATAATACTAACAAAAATTAAAATGAAAACATGAAGTTAAGAGAGAGAAAGAAAAATGTTCACTTTCTCAGAGTTGAATTTGAGGAGAGTCCACTCCGATATGTAATACTGATGTCAAGGAATTTGCTAGAGCTGAGAAATGGAGTCTGTGAGTATCTAAACCTCAGCTCCAAAATAGCTCATTTTAGAGTTATGCCATCCTCTACTTTTACCTATAATTTTTATATCTCTTTTAAAAATGCTAAAACAGTACATTTTATTTTTGGAGCTTACCTTTGTGCAGTGATGTAGAAATTGTATTGACATGTTAATCTACTAATGTTTCAAGTTCTGCTGAACATTTAATTTTAAAAATGTGAGGGGGCTGAGCCAGAGGTCTGTTTTTGGCTGCTTGGGAAGCTACTTTTTGACTTTCTATGTGACTTCATTCTCCTCCCACATGGTGGCAGGCCCAGGTCTCAGCTCACATCAGGCAATGTGCAACTTTAGTGCAACTGAAAGGTCCCAGTTCTTTTTTATTGCTAGTATATTAGCTTGAGATTTTCTTATAAAATGAAATAACTAACTGATTTAGAGTCATCTCAAACAAGACAAAGCTTTTCTAGATGTGCCTAACACTTTCTGAAGTTGGAAATAGCCTATAAGAGAGATAATAGCATCACAGAGAAGAGAACTAATCTACAAAGTTATCTGCTGTATTACTGATGGAGAACAAGAAGGGACCAGAATTTTACATGCATATATCCCCAAAAGTCATGTTTATTTTTCTCTGAAAAGATACTGATGGTACTGATATATTAAAAATTGTTATAAATAGAAAACTTGGGGCTCAGGAGATGGCTCAGTGATTAAAAGCAATTTCCATGTAAGTATAAGGGCTAGATTTGGAATCCTGATAACTCACATAAATTTTAAGCAGTAATGAAAGCCTAACTGTAATATAACATATGGGTAGAAGGAGATAGGGGATCCCTGGAGCAAGCTGGCTAGTTAAAACAGCCAAATCAGCAAGTTTTGTGTGCAGTGACACATACTGACACAATATATTTAAGGAAGAGAGTTAAAAAGGAAAGCATCTGATTTCTACTTCTGTCCTCTACATGCATGCACACATACACATGTACTTGCAAATGCATACAAAAGGAAGGAAGGAAGGAAGGAAGGAAGGAAGGAAGGAAGGAAGGAAGG
>LOEQ01008992.1:31020-52639 GCA_001685075.1 Bramus lutescens | reverse complement strand
TCTATCTATCTATCTATCTATCTATCTATCTATCTATCTATCTATCTATTGCATTTTAAAGTGCTTGCAACCCAGTAAACTAAAATATATTGTTCTCTTCTATGGAAGTTAGCTATGACCACTTATAGTGAAGATAAATGAAGATATAATGATTCTCTTTACCTCCAGTCATGACTCTCAGGGCACTTTCTACCCTGTCTAGGCCTCCATAACTTCACACTCTCCCACTAGGTTTGTTTGTTTGTTTCTTTTGAAGTAATGAGAATCTCTGTGAAAAATCAACCAAGAGAAAGGTTAATATTGATTTCTGAGACAAGACGCTGGTCTGACCAGTTAAATGTCAACAGATATTTCCTTCTTTGATGGATATGCTATTTAAAATTGGTGGTGTTTTCCTCTTGAGAGTAGAAACATTAATAATTAGGATTATTTGCTACCAATTCTACACTATACTTCTGTGAAAACATTGACAGTTGTCAATAACAATTAAAATGAGCAACTTTATATTAAAGGTACAAACTGTCAACAAATAGTATTTTACAAAGTGTGAAGACTAGAAACATTTCCCTTCTTGTTGAGAATCATCTGGAACAAATGTATGTCATTTATGATGTTTCATAATTGTGATGTTCATGAGCCTGAAGAAACACACATATAATAGGACACTAGTAGTCATTTAAATAAATTAGTAGTAAATATTGATCCTTAAATCTAGAAAGCTTTATTCAAATTACCCAACAGGTCCTGTTAATCATGTGATTGACTCCCACATAGGTATTCCAGTCCAGCTGATAGTGATTTAGTATACTTTTAAATCATGTTTATAGCATACTAAATAATATTTCTATCAACACAGTCCTAGATTTTGCCCTGAGGTTTCTTCACCGGATACAACCTGTTTTGGTGTGATCTAAAACTGAAAGTGACCTTTCAGAGTTAAAAGCAATTGGATGATAGAGAATGTTACTCTGAATCCCAGTTTCATAGAATGTTATCTCAAAAAAAAAAGAATGAAGGAGTAAAAATTAAACATTTTTTTCTTTCTAGGAATTTTAGACAAAGTAATTGCCAAAAGATGAGTAAGCCCAAACTTACTAAACCTTTGGAAACGACACATGGTAAATAGAATTTGACGGAGGTGACCAAGGCTATAAACCATAATGAGTGAAAAGGAAGAAACAGAGAGCTGCACAGTGCAGGCTATCTCTGGAGTCTACATGAGATAAGAGGGAACAGATTATTCTCATAACTTTCTCTAGGAACAATCCCTGCATAGCCATGCCAGTATTTGATCTCAGTACAGTGAGAAATATTTTGAACTTTTAACTTCTAGAATTATATAACAAGACAAAACATTTGTATTTTGTGTTTTGTTTGTGAATTTGTTGTAGACAGAATATAAAATTAATGTAATCCCCTTGCATTACAAAAAAAGTAACTTAGTTGTTGTCCTTCTTCTTCTTCTCTTGAAATAATGTTCTCAATTTCGTGTCTTTACCCACAACTCATCTCGTTATAAACACTGGAAAAAATTAATTTGGCTGAAAGAAAATTTTTTAAATGATTTCTGAGTATTTTGCATAAAAATTGTATGCTTACTATGACATGCCAATTTTAAAATTTATAGTAGAGCTCTAAAAAGAATTTATAAAACAGCCAGAACAATAAACACATGCATGTAACACAATTGGAATGAAATATTATATAACCAAGATAAATTAATTAATTATTTTACTTTTGGTTCTTCGAGATAGGGTTTCTGTGTAGCTTTGGTGCCTGTCCTGGAGCTAGCTATTGTAGACCAGGCTGGTCTCGAACTCACAGAGATCCTCCTGCCTCTGCCTCCCGAGTGCTGGGATTAAAGGCATGAGCCACCACCACCCAGTTACCCATAGCTTCTTAACATAGGTATGTATCTTCATCATTATATCAAAACCAGGGTGTGGTAGTTTGAATGTAACTGGTCCACATAATCTCACCGGGAGTGACACTATTAGGAGGTGTAGACTTACTGAAGTAGGTGTGACCTTGTTGGAGGAAATGAGTCACTGTGTGAGTGGGCTTTGAGGTCTGCTTTGCACAAGCTAACAGTGTCATTCAACTTTCTGTTGCCTTCAAAATGTAGGCCTCTCAGCTATGTCTGCCTTTATGGCACCATGATCCCTGCCATGATGATAATGGACTGAACCTCTGAAATTATAGAAAAACTCTCGTATAAATATTTTACGTCATAAGAGATGCTAATATCTTGGTATCTTTTCACAGCAATTGTAACCCTAACTAGGACAGAGGGTGTTAGTAGAAATGTTTAAAAAAAGAGAGAAAAAATAAATATTTTTCTATTCTATAAAGAGATATTTTTATGGATTCAGAATCCATTTCTCAAAGAATTCTTTAGCGTTCAGAAAGTCTGATCGGATATCCAATAAGGCTAGGTTGAACAATTTAAACAAACTGAACAAATTGCTATTAATTGTGAATTGAATAGATTCCAACTTTCAACTTAATTGCTCTACTAAGAGTTTAGATTCTTCCTTCTGAAGAATAGAAAACTAAAGAGGAAATGAAGCAGTAAATGGGGATATAAGCATCAGCAGAAAGCTCTGGTGATACAGAGGAGTGCCTGTTACTTTTCTGTGAGAAGAGTTGGTAGCACAAGAAAAGACTCTGTACATATCAGGTTCTGGGGACTGGAAACCAAGACTGGTCCCTAGAAAACTCAGACATATTGCAGTCAGAATAGAAGATACATTTATCATCTACCCACTCCACTGCCCTCACTCCCATGAATCAATTTATGACACACTCTAGAATAGACACAAGATGTTATGTCTACACATATGGCAAGACAAGCAAACAAGCATGGATCATGGATAGATGCTGAACATAGCCTTCAGAGACAGATACACTGACATGAAACTCACTGCCTTTCTTAGATTCATATAATGAAAGAAAAAGTCTCGCACATGTGGGCCACAGCTTCTTAGATCTCAGATATAAACTATATACCATAACATCTTTTCCTGGTGTTGTCATAAGACTAAGAAAAAGTATAGCATGTCAGCTTAACACAAGTTAAAACATAAGTTCCCCAGAAAAATTTAACCATGCGTGTCTTTGAGGAGCTCAGGCTAATGCAAAAGCAATGCATGCATAAATACTCAGTATAGGTCTCTAATTGACTAGCTAGGTTTCTATCTTGCAGGAATTTCAATCATATTGGCCACAATATACTCTTAGACACATTTCTAGGTACAATGAGAAAATGCAGGTGAACAGGGAGGATGGAACAGCAGACAAACATGAAACAAATTTAAGAGTTGAACTCCATGTGAGTCTTACGTACATATCTATGTAAACTGAGAAGAGTAGTAACACTGAGGTTGTTTCAATAAGAATGGTCCCCATGGGATCATACATATTAGTACTTAGTCACCAAGGAATGGCACTATTTGAGAAGGATTAGGGAAGATGACCTTGTTTGAGTAGGTGTGACCTTGTTGGAAGAAATATGTCACTGGGGATGTGCCTGGAGGTTTCAAAAACACTAGGCCCCATATTTTTTCCCTCTATGCCTACAGATCAGGCAGTAACTCTTAGCTGCTTTTACAGCAACTGCCTACATGCTGCCATGTTCCCCATTGTACTAATACTGGGTGGACTAAATCTCTGACACTATTAGCAAGCCCCTAATTAAATACTTTCTCTTAAAAGAGTCTCCTTGGTCATAGTGTTTCTTCACAGCAACAGAACAATGACTAAGACAAACACTAAAATGGGTTTCATTCTAGGTTTTGCTTTTCTTTTGTTTGAGACAAGGTCTCATATAGCCTAAGCATGTACTTAAGTAAGCTAGAGTGCATCCATAGGTCGGGCTACTTCACAGTAGTCTAGCATGAAGAAGAAAATTAGTAACATAAAAAAGATAAATATAAAAAACAAGTACTCTCATATAGTATGACTTTTTTATCTTTAGATTTGTATGTAGTAAATACATTATAAATAATATAGCATTTATATTACTCCTGTATTAAATGTGCTCAAACACTAAAATAATTATGCTGATTATTATATTACTGATGTATTTGTATCTATTTCTATTCCTAAAATATTTTGAAAAGATACTGTTATTGAAATTTTTTATAATGAAGCCCTATAATTTTTTTCCTTTTATTGAAAATGAATTTTTTTCTCACATAATATATCCTGATTATGGTTTCCACTCTCAGTTCCTCACTATATTCCCTCCCATTCAGATTCTTTTTCATTAAAAAACAATCTTCTAAAGAATGATAATAATATAATAATATATAACATAAAATGATAAAACAATAACATATTGGAATTGGCCAAACAAAAAGAAAGGAGCCCAAGAGAAAGGACAAGAAACAGAGACCCACTTTTTTGTACACTAAGAAATCCGATAAAAATACTAAAATGGAAGCCACAATATTTACCTTCACAAAACCCACACAACTTGATCAAAAGAACCAAATTTCCAGCCTGGATCAGGGAAGAGCTCAATAGGTCTCACCCCTAACTGAGGAACTATTGACACTTGATAGCTATTGTGGGACAGAGAATAGTTATTCTTTGGGGTGTAGTCATTGATAAGATGCCCATGCTCCAGTGGATAGCCTCACACTCAAACATACATATCTAGCACTAATTAGGCTCAGAAGAGGTGCCATATGCTTGCCACAGGAAGTGTGACAGTGAGCATGAAGGCTGGTGGTAACTGAGATCAGCTGACCTTCATAGAACCTTGGGAAGGAGATGCTATTCTTTACCCCAGTTTGGAGAGAATGAAAAACAAGACTAAGGATTTAAAGACATATGCCCAACATTAACTAGGACAATTAAACAGAAAAGTAAAACCCACCCAAGTATGTTGGTTCCTTTTCACAAGCTGCCACAATGTCCAGAGTGCAATACATTTGCTGGCAGAAAAATGCGCATTCGAAGGAAGCTGGTGCAGGAAGATATGATCACAGAGAGGGAGCAGAGAAAACCTTGATTAAGCCTTCCCGTAAATAGGCCAGCCTGGTTGCCTGGGTTGAAGTGTGGAGTATTTTTCTCAGTCTTTTCATTCATCTGCTTGTGCTCCCATGCTCCATGTTATCTTAAGACTACTTGTTTCTGTTTCCTTAGCCTGGATCCCTGCAGAAGCTTGGCCTATGCAGACTAGGTCTTAATGAGTTTATAACTGGAGCTAGTTGTTTCACACATTCTGAGGTCAACTTGCTTCATGGCTTGGTTCAATGATAGTGCCTAGATACCCTATACTTCGCAAATAGGTATAAGCAGTTGCTATTCAAGTAAGATCATATTAAAAGTCTTTTGTAGTGCTGGGCAGGGGTGGCACACGCCTTTAATCTCAGCACTTGGGAGGCAGAGGCAGGCGGATCTCTGTGAGTTCAAGGCCAACCTGGTCTACAGGAGCTAGCTCCAGGAGGATAGGTTCCAAAGTTACAGAGAAACCCTGTTTAAAAAAAAAGTCTATTGAATTTAGAGCTTCTGTCATGGAAAAGAACATCAAATTTGTTTAATGGTTCCTCTGATTAAATTCATTGCAGACAAACAGAAGACAATTAAATCACTAGTGACATTACAGCCAGAATCATCAACCAGCAAGAAATTGAATCTATAAATGTCACTTTGGAGGGAGGAATCAAGATAAGTATTTCATCTCTAATAGATTAATAATGGTAAGCTAAACAGCATATTCAAAACTTTGTAGGATTGGAAAGTTGTGTTTCGGAAGGGCCATTAGAAATCAGTGAGAGCCATTATGATGAGAATTTACAGCATGACGATTGTCTAGACAAGAGAATTAAGACACCATTTCTAATTTCAATTGGAAACAAAGCTGACAGTATCATACCGAGTTAAGTATCCTGGCCTATATGCCTGCTAGCACTTGCTGAAAACTTAAACTCTACCATGTCCTCCAGGACAGCGGATGGAGAGAGAAGGGGCAGAGACAAGAGCAATGAATGTGTCAACTGCAAAGAAATTTGAACTAAAATGAAGGGACTCAATGCATAAAGTAATGCCTCCTGAACAATGAGCTCTGAAAAGTTCTTGGTCAGTCTGCCTGGGTCACACATCTGAAAAACAGCCTTTGGTTAAGGAAATGGCACATAGGGATTCAATTTGACTTTCTAAGACATACAGCATAAAATAATTAAATCTAAATAATAACAAATTTGTCCTTAACATTATTTGTGGTGAAAACATTTTTAAAAATTCTTTTGGCAATTTTAAAGTGCACAATATGTTGCTACTTATTATAGTCACCACCCTTCAGTGTTCAGCGATAAAGATATTCCTTATCTTGTCTAGCTGAAATCTGTACCATTTGATCTGCACCCCTCCACACCCCTCCACACCTAGCTACATGGGTAGTGGAAAAAATAATGGTTACTTGGGGTTATCTTGCAAAGACACTGCTGAACCCAAACTTTATTTCTCTTGTGTTTACAGTGTAAACTTTTTTATCTGAATTAAGGACAAAACAAAACTACACCCGTGTTAAATGTTCTATAAGACTAATTGGAACTTTCTGATAGAGGAGAATGAGAATGCTGCAGTTTCAGAACTGAATTTTCTCCTGCTATCTTTTGTCCCTTTGAAAGATATGCTTGTTAATTCCTGTGTCAAATATTACATCCTTGGGGCTACTAGGTATTTATATATTTTAATAAATTGATCAGTAGCTTCCACTAACCCAAAAGCTAAGAGTGTTTCTTCTAGCATCTGAAGCACATAACAGATTCCCTTCCTTGCCACAGCCACTCTGCTTGGTGTATCTTCTAGTGTATTTTTAAAATTGCCTTGGATTATGCTTTCTTTTACTCTGTACCCAGGCAAAACTTCAGAAGGTTGTTTACACCTGGGAACATGCTACATGGGGCAACTAAATCTGTGTTCCGATGCCATGGGCACTCATACTCAGCTGAATAGACTCTCTATGCCTTTTGAGGTGAGATCTCTTTTGCGTCTACAGCATAGATCAAGAGTCTCATGATGAGCAGAAAAATGGAAGAGAAGACACATTTCTAAGTGTGGTACATACTCGGAAGGTTTCTGGTGGCAGTGGCCATGTTGGAGGAGCTGCAGTGAACAATGGAACTTATGGGGACAACACAGCTGTCACAGCTACAATTAATTCATCCCAGGGATTTGTCTCCACAATGCCTTTTGCTTCTGCTGTGCCTTCTCTTGCTTGTTGCTATAGTGTTTCTACTGTATTTGGTGCAGTGTGATTACTATGTGAAAGAATCCCACTGTTATCTATTATAGTGTGATTGTTTCATGGGGAAAATGCCACTCCTCAAGGGGCAATTTACTTGCAGATCATAATGCAGATGATTTTTATAGAGCAATTATGCTTACAGATGTGAAATTTTTGGAGGATAGAAAATAAAAACAAGAAATTTTCATTCATTATAGATACATGAATTCAGCCTGTGAAAAAATAGGCTGAAGATCAAATAAAGCAATTATGTCCCTACACCCTAGGTTAAGTCTGATTTCCTTGGTTATGTAGCTTACAGAATTAATCACAGGTTTCAGAGTTCACCTTAATAAAACAAAGTTGTGAAAGAAAATTAAATGACCTATTATTTGTAAAGAAAAAAGAAGACTAGATGGTTAGCTAGACCACCTGAGTAAGGTTTTGTAGAGTAGAAATAAGGTAAGAATCTGCCACACTGAAACTGCAAACAACTGCCTTCCAGTACAAAGAAACTGCCTGAAATATACATTTCTTGCTTTAAAATTCATTAATCAATAATAAATGAACCATTGCTCTGGGGTGAAGATGTTATGGTGCGAAAATTAATACAAAGGAAAATGTTTAGCTACATGTGATATTCTAAGAAAAACATGTAACTTGTAATCATAATGTGATTTATTCCTGTGTAAAGATTTTAATTTGATTTTAGAAAATATGAAACTTGGAGTTGTGAGGTGGTTTCCTACTTGTGTATAGATTTTTGTGTAAAGTGACATAAATGGGTTATGAGAAAAATAAAGACTGAGAAGGGAATTAAGTTTTGCTCCCTCAAGTAAGCCTCCTTGTGTAGCACCAGCTCCACATCTCCTCTTCATTTTCTCTGACCTGTGGAGGTGGACTCTGGCATTCTGGAAAGCTCTTTATTCCACAGGTGTCCATCTGCCTTGAATCAAGTTAATATCTTTTAGCTTTTCTACTGATGCTTGTCATCCTCTAAAGCATTTGCCTCTTGGGTTTCCCCTTCTGATCCTTCCTTATCTGAGATAGGTCACACTCAGGGGTAAGGAGTAAGACACTTCACAGTTACAGGCTAAAACTTCTCTTTGAAGCCTCCTCCTATGTTGGCACCCTTCGAGAGACACGGACCTGCCCTGGGAAGGTGTCCGGGACAGGAAAGCACATGAGCTTCAGGTGGGATTTTGCCTTTTCCTGAGAAGTTAGCCAAGTCATTCCTATCTATGAAAATAGAAATCTCAGCCACTTGAACATTGTTGTACCTTCAAAATATTATGATTCTAGATGTCAATACCCTATGAAATAATTTTCTCAATTCCTCCAAAACAGTAATTCTCAACCTTCCTAATGCTGTGACCCTTTAATACAGTTCCTCATGTTGTGGTGACCCCTAGCCATTGAATTATTTCATTGCAATTTCATTGCTGCAATTTCGCTACTCTTATGAATTGTATATCTGACTATGTGACTCCCAAATGGTCACTATGCAGTTGAGAACCACTGCTCTAAAAATAAATAGTGCAATGTATTTAAATATAAATAGGAATGTATATATAACAAAACAATAAAAACTTACACAATAAATTTATACAAGTTTACACATAAAATACAAATATTATTTACATGTAATTATTACCCACCATTGTGTGTATCTGTAAACACATCTCTATAGGTAAAATTTAATATGATAAAATTATTTTACATATGTCTTCAAACAGCCTATCCAGTTTAAGGTCAGTATAAAATTATTTTAGCAGAAAAAAATATATCAAAAAGATTCATGTATCTAGTGGCTCATTGCTGAGTTGTAGGAAACTCTTCAGAGCAGAACTGCCCTGATTAGCAGACATGGCCTCCGATGGTGTGTGAATCACATTTCTCTTCTTCTTGGGAATCTATGCCTTATTTTTCCAGCTTTTTCCTCCTCCTGTCCACCCTGGCCTACAAAGGTATTAAACATCTTTCTAGTGATGTTTTATGTATCCCTTCTGCTTGGGGGGAGTTGTTGCAGGATTTAACAATGAGGCTTTGCTCAGCCAGAAACAAAGATACTGCTGGGCCAGAATAAACAGAATTGAACAGTCATCTGAGGCTATGGGGTCGACCATCCCAGCTGGAACCGAAACTTATGCTCTCCTACCTTCCTGGAACCTGAGGGAAGTTCCAATCTCACAACTCCAAGCCAGGCCAATGGCAAACAAATGATGCTAATTTTATTTGTCATCAGCTGTTGGGGATCACTAACTACTGTGAAAGAATACAAGAGTGGAGTTTTTCTACTTTCACCAAAATCATATTATAATTGAAGTCACCTGTTCCAGATACTGCCTGTAAGAAGTTATGGGTGGCTAGACTCTGATTTCAGGCAGGAAATTCACACTAAAACTGAACAGGACATACTTTTTTTGGAATACTATTTCCTCTATTAGTGATTCCTGTTTAACAATAACACAACAATATAATGTTTATAACATTTGAGGCAATAACAAAAGTAAATTTCACTGAATTTGTACTTAAAAGGTAGTTCAATATCATGTGTTTTTGTACAAAATACTTTTAAATACATTTTCCATAGATCTACTGTGGAGGCCCAAAAATGTGAGCCTATTTCCACCTTATCTGATGGTCAGAGAGTTTGAAGGTTGCTAAAAGTTTTTGACAACAACCAGAGTCTTATTGCTAGCATCTTTGGTACAGGAAGATACTGTGCATGCTACCAAAGGAGAAACATAAACATCAGCCAAGTCACCCTTTGATCTACAATTGTGTCTTTCTTGAAAACTATGCTACTACAATGGTGGAAGCAACCAACTAATGTCTATGACTGAAAGCCCACTCACAAGATGGAACCCACACCTGACATTGCTTGGGTGACCAGTAATCTGAAACTAGATGGTCTAGAGACCTAGGTTAATCCCAAATACTATTGTTCTAGAAAAAAATGTAGCAATGAGATGACTCCTGATGATATTCTGCTATACTCATAAATCAGAGCCTTGGTCAGCCATCATCAGAAAAGCTTCCTTCTGTGGAAAATGTGAACAAACACAGAGACCCACAGCCATACAATATACAGAGTGAGAGACCTTGGAACAGTCATCCCTAAAGGGGATGCCTCCATCAAATCCTTCCCCTCAGGGCTCAGGGAACTCTAGAGGAGTAGACAGAAGGATTGTTAGAGCCAGAGGGTATGGGTGATACTAAAATAGCAAAGCCCTCTAAATAAACATTATCAATGTATGTATGAACTCACAGAAACTGAGGCAGAATGCACAGGACCTGCACAGATCTGTTCTGGGTCTGCACCAGATGGGGTCTTAGAGCTGAAAGAAGTGGACACATTCATTCATCCTTAATCAGAAGCTATATTCGATTGATAATTACTTGCAAATGAAAGTTTAGTTTGCTCCTAGGGAATCTAACAGGAGAACCAAACTACTCTTAAGGGTAGGCTGCATTCCCAGCAACAGATAGTCAACAGATAATGAACTCAGGGCATAATTGGAGATATCTTGTCTCCTAATGTCCTGTAAGGGCTTCTTAAATATACCACATGTCCTTTACATACATATTATGGTTTCTAGTTTAGTGTTTTTATGTGATTCCTGAGTGTGAGAACATGTGTGTCTCTGTTTATGTCTGTTTCACATGCCTTTTCCTGGGGAGGAGGGTTCTATTCCAATGATACAAAAATAGTAGCAGCTTGTTTTAGCCTGCTTTGACTGCAAGCAGTCCTGTGTGAGCTCTGGTACCATAAGGACTGTGGATAATTTCTTCATTAATTAATGTGGTAGTTTAGTGTGGAATTAGATGAATTTCCTAGGGTACTTTCTCACTTCCATGGCCCCTGAAGAGTCAACAATAACCAAGCTACACATATGTGTTTTATAACAAAAAAAGGAGAGAATTTGAGAGTTGAAAGGATTCTGGGAAAACAGAAATAATAAATATAATTCCTTTTAGAGAATGGTACTTTGAAGTCACTATCAGTTTGAGATTCTTTGTTTATAACTAGACTGTTTCCACTCACTACATCCTCCTGATGAAAGGTAACATAGTAACACCCCCTTCTCATGTCATTAGAGTCAGCCTATTCCATACATGTCTACTGAGACAGGTGGTATATGTATGAGACACTCTAACTATAAGATTTAAACCTCATTTAATCCCAGAAAATTGATATACTATTATGAAGTAGTTAGGAATTTCTGATCAATAAAAAAGTAAAATTGCAATGCAATAATTGCCATCGATTAATTGTTAAAGAAATGAAATTAAATCTATGTACTATAATTAAGAGGAAATTATTTTCATTCAGATACTGTAAATTTATCCATGACAATATCTAAAAGTGTTATTTGATCTAGCTTTTAAATTTGGTCAAATGTGATATCACCAGTGTAAAATTAGGAGAGTGTCTTTGTGTTTGTCACTCTCTTCTCTTGACAACTTCAATCAATCATGTCTGATTCTTTACAGTGTAACAGATTTTCAGAAATGTCTGATCCACAGATACCATCTTCTAAGTATGAACACTCTCCACTCTTCCCCCAAATCCATCTCTAGTAGGTCAATTGAAACTTGTACTGAGTGGATTGAGTGTCATGATCTGTTCTGTCCAATCTGCTTGCCTCAGTGGATTTGGGGCAGGGGGGAGTGGGCATGGCTAGTCTCTTAAAGAGACAGGACAGACCATTACACTGAGGACCTCATCTGTTTAACACATCCCTAGATACCTTGGTAACTGATCATGGAGGCATAGGATTCTGGATAGAATGGGGTACGCCAACATGACAACAGCTTATAAATTTTCTACTACTTTTATTGTGGGAAAATAAAAATTAGGAGAGAAAACAGATAGGTTTATTTTTGCCATAAAAGCTCAGATTATTATTTTTTTGTTTTGTTTTGTTTTGTTTTTGAGACAAGGTTTTGCTGTAGCTTTGGAGCCTGTCCCAAAACTAGCTTTTGTGGACCAGGCTGTCCTCGAACTCACAGAGATTGCTCTGACTCCTGAGGTTTAGTCCATTATCATCAATAGTGAGAAATATGACAGCATGCAAATAGACATGAGTCTAAAGAAAGGGCTGAGAGTTTTAAATCTTGTTCTACAGACAGAAGGAGGAGACAGGGTATATAAGAACTTATAGTTCTCCTTTACAGTGGCATACTTCCTCCAACATTGCAACACCTATTCCACAAGCCTACATCTCCTAAAAGTGTCACTATCTATGGCCCAAGCATTTAAACACATGAGTCTATGGAGTTCATTCCTATTCAAACCACCACATTCCACTCCCTGGCCTGCATAGGCATGTAGCCATATCATAACACAGAAATACATCCAGTCCAATTTTAAATGTCTCCATAGTCTATAACAGTCTCAAATCTGTTTAAAAGTCCAAAGTTCAAAGTCTCCTCTCAGACTCATGCAATCTCTTAGCTGTAATCCTCTGTAAAATCAAAATAAAAAATGCAGAATACATATCACAGATATACATTATTCTTCCAAATGGTGGAAAGGAGCACAGTAAAGAAATGCTGAATCAGTACAAGACTGAAAACAAGCTGGGCAAACTCCAAACTCTGCATCTCTACATCTGATGTCAAAATGCTCTTCAGGTCTCCAATTCCTTTCAACTTTGTTGACTACAATATACTTCTTGCTTTGGGGCTGGTTATACTACCTGTCATCAACTTTCCTTAGAAGATGTCCCATGGCTCTAGCATCTCCAATATTTTAGGCTCTCCAAGGTAATCCAGGCTTCACCTTTGCATCTTCACATAATAGTCTCACTAGGCCTCCGTATAGAGACACCCCTGACACAAACCTGGACTCAGCAGCTTTCCTTAGTTGCTAAGGTAGATCCCCTAACCCATTTCTTCTACTTTTGACTCTAAGGCCAGAACCAAAGATGCCAAGTTCTGCTGGAGTTGGAACATGGCCCCACTCATTATCTTCATAAGAAATCTTCATTAAGATTTCTGTTTTCAATGGTTTATTTCCCTGCCTAAACTTCTCTGTCCTGGAACTCACTCTGCAGACCAGACTGGCCTTGAACTTAGAAATTTGCCAATCTCTACCTTCTGAGTGCTGGGATTGAAGATGTACACCACCACACCCAGCTCTAAGCTTTTCTTTAATTCCTTTTCACAAGTTAGAAATTTAGCTGGTAGGATCTTACCCAGAGGTCACCACTCCCTTTATTGTATTTAACATCCTGCTCTCTTATAATCTGTTTATCTCCTTGAAAATAAGACTTAGCTGCATTCCACTTCCTGGTAATCCTTTTCTCCTCTATCTGTACATTTTACATTTCCCCCTGCTCATCTTACTACTTATCATTATAAATCTCTATAAGAGTGAACACTAGCAACCACATGGCAGTGTCTATACTAAGCTGCTTTGAGATTTTCTTTGCCAATGAAATTAACTCATATCTCTTCACTTTAGCCTCAGACAGGCTCTTAGGGCAAGGACAAAAAGCAGACACATTCTCCACCAAAATATCAGAAAAGCAATCTCCAAGCAAAAAACTAAAATTATTCTCCTCTGAAACCTCTTGAGCCAGGCCCCCACAGCTCAAATCATCCTCAGCACCACTGCCTTCCATGCTCATGCTATTATGGCCCACTAAGTCCATTTAAAGTATTCAACTGCTTTTCTAATTCAAATTCCCAAAGTCCACATCCTTCCAAACAAAAGTATGGTTAGACCTATCACAGCAATACCCTAATCCTTGGTACAAACTTCTGCTATAGTTAGGGTTTCCATTGCTGTGAAGAGACACCATGACCACAACAACCCTTATAAAGGAAAACATTTTATTGGGGCTGGCTTACAGCTTCAGAGATTTAGTCCATTATCCATATGGAAAGAAGTATGGAAGCATGTTGAAAGACATTTAGAAGGAGCCAAGAGTTCTACACCTTGATTCACAGGCAGCAGAAAGAGAATGTGAACCATACTGTGTTTAGCTTGAGCATATAAGACCTCAAAGTCTGCCTCCACAGCAACATACTTCCTCCAACAAGGCCACACCTGCCCCAACAAGGCTGTATACCTCTTAATAATGTCATTTCCCATGGGCCAAGCAATAAGGGCTATTCTTATTCAATCCACCATTTTCATCTACCCAAACTTTTATTCCTCTGTTTATAAGAAGTGAAATGATCTACTCATAACATCAACTTTAAACTGGTGACTTTTTTTCTCATCTTGTGGTAGAAGCAGTCATGTGTACAACTCTCTACTATACCACATCAATTCAGAAAAATCTATAAATCATAGGCAAATTTCTTTTGTTAGGGTCATGCCTTTAGTTTATTGAGAAGCAAAGTGGGAAGTTCAGTTTTTTCCCTTTGGGATTAGCACTTGATTAAAATTTAAATTTCTAAGATTAATATAGTATTTGAAAAATACAATATAAATAACTCCCCCATCATTTAGGTATGCCAACACACAGTCACAGAGAAGCAGAGGTGGTGTAGTCATGGAGGGAGGTAGACAATAATGACACTGTCATTCTCTTTTGTCATATGCAAGGTGGCCAAAAGCTATGTGACCAGCACTTTGAAGCCCTGGACTAGGGAAAGATACATGTCAACTATCACCCATTTAAGACTAAAAAGTCTGGTGTTTGAGAAATGACAGTGTTGTATGTTTTGCTATTTTATTTTCTAATTCTCACATTTCTGGACTGAAAGTATATAGTACCATTATTCCACTAAAAACACAGTGATTAAAGCTTTAGAAAATACACATATTAGCAGATCAAATCCTCCTATTTTGTGAATTTCATAAATACCACATATACAACAAATGGAGATGGCACAGACAGAAAGTTGCTTCATTATGCATGAGCTATAGTTTGCTATTTCCTCAACTCCATGACAGTAAAGACTGTGTTTGCATTTGTGTCTATGTTCCTGGTTAGACACCAACTTTTCAACTGCAGCATCATCTCTATTGGTGTTTTAGGTCTAGGAGTATTACATTAAACTTTGAAAGTACTGCATATTTAATTTTAACCTGCTTCCCACCTGAACTAGGGATGAATTGTCCAAGGTATAACCAAAATGGAATAGTCTTATTGGGAAAAATTCAAAATGGGCCTTTACTGAGGATGGATCATGCCATCAATAAAACATACCAAAGGGAGGAGGGCACCTAAAATAACCACAGAAAGTAAAAAAGAGCTACTTATGAAGTGCTTTCTGTAACTTTCCTTAGCAAAATCTCACACTAACCATGGCCTTCAGTGATTGCTCTGCTGAGTCAAGTTTCAACATCTGTTAATGGATGTTTTATATGAGATTTCTTAGAAAGCGACTGTAATGGAAAAAGAGATGCAAGAATTAGCAACAGGAAGTCTGGACCTTCAATATGGTCAAAAGAGAAATTTTCAACAAATTCTCAGCTCTTCAGTCTCAAAGTATAGAACATTTTGTTTAATCTGGGAACAGTTTCATTAAAAACTACATACTTTGGAACTTTGTACTTAAATGTGTGATACACACTTAAGCTTCATTTTTTTAAAATTTTATTGAATTAACTTTTCTTTTTCATTTATTTTACACACCTACCGTAGTTTAAGCTCCCTCCTCTCTTCTGGTTCCCTCCAACCCCTGACTTCCATCTTCCCCTTTCCCATACATTCCTCCTCAGACTTCATTCAGGAAGGAACAGGCCTCTTATTGACTTGAATAAAGCATGACACATCAAGTTGAAGCAGGACCAAGCTCCACTGCCTGCATCAAGGCTGGGTGAGGTAATCCAGCATGGGGATCAGGTTCCCAAAACACAGGTAAGTGCCATGAACAGGTCCTGATCTCACTGCTAGGATACACATCTGTCACACACATGTAGAGAACTGAGGTCGATTCCATGCAGGCTCCCTAACTGCTGGTCCAAAGTCCATGTGCTCCTAAAAGCTCAGGTCAGCTGTCTCTGGGGGTTCCCCCATCATGACCTTGGCCCTTCTGACTTGTACAATCCCTCCTCTCTTTTTCAGAAGGACTGCTGGAACGTAGTTCAGTCTTTGGCTGTAGATTTCTGCATCTGCTTCCATCAGTTACTCAGTAAAGGCTCTCTGATGACAATTAGGGTACTCACCAATCTGATTACAGTAGATGGCCATTCAATCACCTTCTCAACTATTGCTAGGAGTGTTATCTGGGATCATCCTTGTGGATCCCTGGAAGTTTCCCTGGCACCAGGTTTCTGCTTAACCCTGAAATGGCCCTCCAAATAAAGATGTTTCTTTTCTTACTCTCTCCCTCAAGACACCCCCCAACATGCCTTCTGTGCTCAGCCCTACAACTTGCTATCTCAAGTTCTCCTTCCCCCATTCCCTCACCCCTCCCCATTTTACCCATGAGATCTCTTCTGTTTCCCTGTCCCAGGGAAGTCCATGGATCCGTCTTTGGGCTGTCTTTGTTATCTAGCCTTTCTGGGGTTCTGAATTATATGTTGGTTATCCTGTATTTTATTCCTAATATCTATTTATGAGTAAATACATACCAAGTTTGTCTTCCTATGTCTGGGTTACCTCACTGAGAATTATTCTTTTCTAGTTCCATTCATTTGCCTACAAATTTTATAAGGTCATTGGTTTTTTTTTTACAGCTGAGTAATACTCCATTGTGTAAATGTACATTTTCCATATCCATTCTTTGGTAAGCAGAGGGTCTGGAAAGATGGCTCAGCAATTAAGAGCACTAGGTGCTGTTCCAGAGGAAAAGTGTTCAATTCTGAGTACCCACATGGCAGCTCCCAACCTTCTGTAACTTCAGTTCAAGAATAGCTAACATCATGTTGTGGTCTCCATAGGTATTATACATGTAGTATGCAACATATATTCAGGGGAAACCCTCACATACATATATACATAATATATAATGATCAAATAAATTGAAATGATTTTAATATACAAGGTAATACATGGAGTTTCAAGCTTTCTTTGGGAGTTGTCAGTAGGATAGTCAAAGATTTTGAAGAGTACCTATTTGTTGCAAAGCCCCACCTAATCAGAAAAGAGGAAGACAAAGAGAGAGGACAGAGAGGGTGAGGATAAAGTAAATAAAATATAGGAAGAAAAAAACTATGACCTTGATATTAATAAAAAATTTAGAATATGGACAACAGGGAAAAGAAAACATTCTTACCCTTCTAAACAGTAGACATCCCTGATAAGTGCAGGTCTCTCAACACAGAGCAAAGTAGCTGAGGCAAGAGGGCTCTCCACCAGAACTGACGAGCCTTTATTCTAGAGAAGCCCTCACATACCTATGTCCAAATGAAAACCAATGCTCCATTCACCACAGTGAAAATCTTTCCAGGACAGAAACAGAAAAACCTGTAGAATGTAGCTAGCTGTCGGTGCTTTATTTAAAAAAAATACTTTGCAACATTTTTTATAATTATTCGACACATTGAAAGAGTCAGTGACAGAAATGAAGATGCTTAGAAGCAGACTCTGAAGCAGCCTTACAAGTCAGAAATTTCTGTTTGCAGCCAACATGACAAACCTGTTTTTGAAATTTGAAGATGAGACTACACTACATGAGGTGAAGTGCCTGAAGATTTCTGCCATCATCTTCATATACAGAAGTAGATCTTTGCTTCATTTCCATTAAGAAACATCATATATTAATATAATAAATAAGTCACCCTGGGGAAAATACAAATGAAAATAATTTAGAAACTTGCACTTGGAAAATAATATCAATCTTTCTGGAATATTCTTTTCACTTGTGATAGTCCAAGCTCTGCATTTCCCAGGTTTTGGCAAGACTGAAAGAAGATCAAAGACTAATTTAAATGGTAAAAGAGTTATTCTGGAGAATCGGAATCTAGCCAATTTTCAGGAGGATGGCAATGGACTCATCATCTGACTTTAAAGTTAAAAATCTGCTGGAACATCTGTCAGTAAATAAGGATCCAGAGAGGAACTTTCTGGAAATCTTGAAATATTGTACTTATTTAGATAATTATTGTTGTTGTCTATGTTAATTAGAAAAGCAATAAATCAGAAACCTGACACTGATGAGTTTGAGGAAACAGGCCCAATGACCTAAATGGAATCATTTTTATCCTCTTTCCTTGAGAAGGAGATCAATAACGTCTCCTTCTGCCAATCACCAAGCCAAGGTAGATATTATCATGTAAATGAAGACTGCTCATTCATTTCTCAGACACCCCGAACTGAATAATCACAAAGAAACTATATTAATTACAACACTGGTTGGCCAATGACTCAGGCATATTTCTAACTAGCTCTTCTTGAATTAACCCATTTCTATTAATCTGTGTATCACCATGAGGTTGTGGCCTACTGGTAAAGGTTCTGGGCAACTTTCTTCTTCAGCAGCTACATGGCATCTCCTTTAGTCCTTCTACTCTCTCTCTCTAACTCTGTTCAGATTTCCCATCTGGCTTCACTCTTCTAAACTGTTGGGTGAAACAATTTCTTTATTAACCAATGGCAATAAAACATATTTACAGCATACAAAGGGGAATCACACAGAATTTCCCTTTCTGTCTAAATAAAAAAGGAAGGTTTTAACATAAACATAGTTAAACAAAACAGTTATCAAGCAAGAATTATAGTTACAATATTTAGTCCATTTGCATTTGGCAAATTAAGGAAAATACTTTATTATCTATCCTATCTTAGCGAGTCTAAGTTTTATATATAATTTATCTTTATCATAACTAAGAAAAACTATAACTAACTGTCTTCAACTCTTCAAAACCCCCAGAAGGCTATAATGTTACCTAACTAAACAGGAAGTACATTGTAAGCAACTTCCAAAACTCTAGAACTGACGAGACACCTGGATAGTCACCCATTCATTAATAAAAAGTTGCTTCAGTCTATGGAAGCACAAAATAAAGCCAGGCAGAAAATCTGAACAGAGATATAGAGAGAGAGTAACTGGAGTCAAAGAGACACCATGTAGCTGCCAAAGGGGACACAACAGATGCCAAATTCTTACCAGTAAGCCACAGTCTAGTGTCAATACACAGATTAATAGAAATGGTCTAATTTAAGATGTAAGAGTTAGCCACTAAGAAGCCTGAGCTTATAAGGCAAGCAGTGTTGTAATTAATATAGTTTCTGTGTGATTATTTGAGTCAAGGTGGCCAGGAAATGAACAAATAGTCTCTGTTTACAAATGGTGCCAGTGTGGGGCAACTATATCCACATAAAAAATGAGAGAGCTTACAAAGGAATTCTTGATACAAAATAACAGAATTAAGCACACCTTCTTGGTAGCCACATTTTTTTTTCAGATAGGTTCTGTTTGCTGGCCACAAGAAGAGATGTTGCTTCTTTAAGAGAAGCCTTCCTGGTTTGCCCTGGCTCTTTCAGGAGGTACTGCTATGGAGCACTTAAGTGGGCTCTATGAGCAGTGTGTTACAAATTGCTTAATGGTGACATAGACCGCTTGCCTCCCTGGAGCTGGGGCAGTGAGCATGACTCTCAGAGGTGGTGAACATGCTTCCACCATGTTTGACTCGGGGTAGCAAACACACATGGCCATGGAGTTGATCCTAGCCATGCCCAATTAGCATTTTTTTTAAAAAGTAAAGGTACTCCTGATTAGAAAATGATTATGGATACACAATAAGATAGATTCAGACAAAAAAAGAAACTCTAAATGGGTCACAATATTGAATAAATGTATATGGACTTAAGAGAGAGAGAAGAAATAGTACAGTCATAGATTAAAGGAGTAAGGATAATAAAATAAATATTAAAAAGAAATAACATTTTTAAAAAGTCATGCAAAGATGGAAAATATATAAAAAGTCTATATTATGTATAATATTGTGTTTTCTTTGAATTTTTTGACTGTGAATGTGCTAAGTACAGAGAGACATTTTATTGTACAGGCTGCTCAGTTAAACATATATATATTAAAGGTATCTTGACTTCAAAATTTAAGTCTAAGAATATACTATTACAGAAAAGAGGTTCTGCTTTATGTCCACAGAAGATGAGAACATGTGGATTGCTTATAGGTTAATGTGGTTTGATGGAACAAGGCCCCACAAAAGGTCTCCATGAATCCTAAAAATACTTTGCCCAGGAAACAAACATAAAGCAAGTTGGAGAAAATTATGTCCAAATTCCCAAAATGATTATTTATGAATGTTTGTTTTTATTTAAAAGGGGATTTGATATAGAAATGAATACTTTACACTGGTATTGACATTGGTTTATTGATACAGATTTAAAGTCAGTTTTGTTATATGTATATTTCTACACTTGTTTAAGGTATGATATTTATACAGCTCACTTAAAATGTAATGTATAATTTAAAATTGCAGATCAATAGTCATTTAAAATAGTCAAACTTGTAGTCATGTTAATTAGGTTTTCTAACTATACAGAGATATATTAGCTGAATAGATAATTTTCAACACTTCAAAGACCTATGGAATATGGCAATTAAAATGCTTTAAGGATTTAAACTTTTCTTAACAGTGAAACACCCCTGATCCTGGCAGCACCAATCTACTTCAAGAGGATGATGGGCACTGAGGAAGCTCTTTATGGTGTTTGTTAGCCATTTGGGCAAGAAACTGCTCTTGTCTGGACTGAGTGATGGTATACTATATGAACTAGACATATAGAGCCCACAGAAAATAGAATGCTAAACTTTCCAAAGGACAGGATGGTCTTTCAGGGTTTCTGCATCACAGAAGAAACTGACAGACATTCAGCAGGACACAGGGGAAAGCAACTAATGAACTTTGCCAGTACAAGACAAAATGGATCTTCAAACTTCCTGCTTCATTGAAAAATCTGTTGGATATTATGGGCCTGTAGGTTGAAGATGGATGCCCCAATGTTACAGAAGAACCTTGGTTGAGAGATGTCTCTGTCAATTCTAGAACTTTGGAATCTGCTTTCAAGGAACTTCCTGCTTACTTAGGTAAACAAGACTTAGGTCTTCTGGGGTCTTTGAAGAGTTGAAGATAGGTACTTATAGTCCTTCTTAGTTATGACAAAAGATAAATAGATATAAAACTTTAGACTCACAAAGATAGGATAGATGATAAAGTATTTTCCTTGATTTGCCAAATGTAAATAGACTATTATAAATACTATTCTTGTGTGATTCCTATTTTGTTATATGTAATTTTACTATGTTAAAGTTAAAACCTTTCTTTTTATTTAGACAGAAAAAGGAGATGATGTAAGATGTCCTTCTATATGTTTTGCTTTTATTGGTTAATGAATAAAGCTGCTTTGGTCCATGGCAGGGCAGATTATAGCCAGGGTAGAGGATATATAGATAGATAGATAGATAGATAGATAGATAGATAGATAGATAGATAGATAGATAGAT
>LOEQ01008992.1:15152-28931 GCA_001685075.1 Bramus lutescens | reverse complement strand
TATTAACCAATGAAAGTAACACATAGACAGATGACCCTCCTACATCAAGGCCTCCTGCAACAATTGGCACCAACAAGGTTGACTAAAATCCACTTAAAACCTGAGATGGCTTGAAAAGGAATTCTAGACACAAAAATACAGACTTTAACACAGCTTCTTGCTATTCATGGGCGGCATGCCACAGCTCCTTTAAGAGAGATTTTCCTGACTCAGTGGCAGCAGAAAAAAAGCTGAACCATTTTGCAATGCTGGCTTTCTGAGTCGAGCTGCCAGCACGAACTCTGGATCTTTCAGGAGACCAAACATTTGAATGGGCTTTGTGAGTAATGTGCTACGGCTTGCTTGGTGGCAATGTGGACCAGCTGTGTGCCAAGAGATGGGGCACTCTGCATGGCTCTCAGAGGCAGTACCATATTTCCCTTAGCAATGGCACAGTTTAAGATTTTAAGAAGCACTTAGCATTTTAAGAAGTGCTCCTGGACAGTAAATAATTACAGATTTGCTATAGGACAGATTCAGACAGAAATGACATCTAAATGGGTCACACTGACTTTAAAAAATATATTTAGTCTTGAGAGAGAAAAGAAAAAGAGTATAAAGAGTTATAAAAGGAATTAAATGGTTTATAAAAAAAATTGGAACAAAGCCTTTAAAAACACAGAGTACAGGCAGTCATAGATTCAAAGGAGTAAAGAAAAACAAGCCGCATAAAGATTGAAAATTCACAGCGAGTCTGGATTATGTATATTATTGTGATTCCTTGAATTTTTTGACTGTGAAGAAGTTAAGTACAGAGAGACATTTCACTGTTTGGGCTGCTAAGCTAAACCAACATGTATATTATAAAGGTATCTTGATGTCAAAATTTGAGTCTAAGGATATGTTGGTTTGGAAAAGAGGTTCTTCTTTTGTTTCCAAAGAGGATGAGAAACTGTGGAATCCTCACAGACTAATGTGGTTTGATGGACCAAGATCCCCTGAAACGTTGCCTTGAACATCCCTCAAAAAATTACTCTGTCCAATAAAGAGCAGGAAGCAGTTTGGAGAAAACTACACCCATATTCCCAAATATTGTTTATAACTGTTGTTTACAGTTAAAGGGGGACATGATATAGAGATTTACATGGGTGTGGATCTTGGTTTATTAATACAAATTTAAGGTAAATTTTGTTTTCCTGTGTATATGTATTTTCTGCTCTTGATTAAGGTATTGTGTTTGCGCAGCTCATTTAAAAATGTAATGTATAATTAAGAAATATAGGTTAATAGATAGTCATCATATTATCAGTTCGAAGTAGTCATGTTAGTTAGATTTTATAGATGTACAGAGATATATTTCAGATGAATAGGAATTCTTCAAACCTTTCAAAGACTACAGAATATGACATTTAAATGTTTTAAGAAGTTAGGACTTTTCATGACAGTGAGACACATCTGCTCCTGGCAACACCAATTACTTCAATAGGAAGATGAGCATCAAAGAGGCTCCTTCTGGAATTGGTTAGCCATTTGGACAAGAAACTACTCTTGTTTGGACTGTTTGATGAACTGGACATGTAGGATATGCAAAGAAATGACAGCTGAACTTTTCTTAAAGTGAGACAATCCTTCGGGATTCCTGTTTCATGAAAGAGTCTGTTAATCATTCTGGAGGACACAGAAGAAAGTGACTGAAATTTTCTTCCTCATGGAAAAGTCTGCATGATACTATGTGCCCATAGGCTGAAGATGGATGTCCCAACAGTACTGAAAATCTTTGGGTGACTGTCCAGGCAGCAAGATGTCTCTGTCATTTTCAGAGTGTTCGAAGTTGCTTACAATGTACTTCCTGTTTACTTAGGTAATATTATATCCTTCTGGAGTATTTTATGGAGTTGAAGAATTTATAGTTATAGTTTTCTTTAAAAACTATAATATAAAAGATAAAGTAGATATAAATATTGTAACTGTAATTCCTGCTTGATACTTGTTTTGATATTTAAACAGAAAAAGGGATGTGATGTGGAATTCCTTCTGTATGCTGTGAATAAATACCATTGGTTAGTAAAGGAACTGCTTTGGGCTTTATAGCAGAGCTCTAGGGGAACAGAGCTAAATGGGGAAAACTAAACGGAATGCTGGGAGAAAGGAGGCAGGGTCAGAGAGAAGCCATGTAGCCCCACCAGAGACAGATGCTGGAACTTTACCAGTGATTTAATTAATACAGTTTCTGTGTAATTATTTTGAGGCTAAATGACTGGAAACTAACAAGCGGCCTCCTGCAACACCAAGGATGGAACACGTTTTTAATACCATTCTTTAAGAGCAAAGTGACAGTTCCTGGATATAACTGAGTTCCAGCTTCCATCACTCTAGTGAAGTGCAAGCAAATTATAATGTACCAAAAATGGGCAGCACTGACAAGTTCATTTTCCTCTGATTCAGTTGTTGGGGTCTGTCTGAGAGAAGGAAGAGTCTTTGAGGTCAGCCTGTTCCTACCACTGAATGGTGGTGCTTCATTATCTCCTAAGTGTGGGGCAGGGGTACAGTGACTGACAACATAACATAACACATGTACATGAGGTTCACTGATCTGATTCCAGCCTTAAAAATAGGCTTCTGAGCAGAAGTTGGTGCTTCTTTTTACTTCTTTCCCCCTCTGTACCTCTTAAAATATAAGTGCAAGGTATGTTTCAAAGAAATTGGCACGGAACTCAGAAAAGGTAAGAACTCTTCTAGACAGCCAATATTCTCAAATACAGATCACATTTAGTCTTTGTACCCACTTCAAGTCTTTCTAAGTGTGTGTGTGTGTGTTCCCAAAGTTCAGAATGACCCAACAAACGAGTGCCTCATCCTCAGGTCCCTTCACTCTGCCCAGCAGTGTATTTACCACCCATGCTATGCTTCTGTATTTCCAAATAGGGAGCTGATAAAAATAGAATAGTATATTGGTCTTGATATGATATGCTATTCAAGAGCAGACTGTGCATTTGGGAGTCATTTTCAATTTTGCTTTCGCAGTCATGGGTCATATATACAATATTCCTCTAAGTTTGGTTGATGACTATTGTCTCTGAGTGGAAGTAAGATAGCAACGTTCTTAGTGTTATTTTGTACATGTCTCCTTGTTCCTTTCTTTCTGTTCTTGTTCAATGTTGACTTGAACTTGACACTATAATTTTTAAGTGCTTAGAACAGATGGAGTGAGAGAAAGAAAATTCAGAGATGGAAGTCCACATAGACCAAAAATGTTAAATGAAGTAACAAGAGAAATAAGAGATTATATATAGAAATAAGCCAGGATACTAAATGGAGCATAAAGTTAAAGTTAAGTGGTGGGAGGAAGAAAAGTCATAAAGCCTGCAGAAGTCTGGCAAGAGAAGAAAGGGGGTTCATGTTGCTAGGAGATATAGCCAGGTTCTATGTCCCTCTGTGCACACATAGCCCAGTTCTGATATGTGCATCATCCTAAATCTCAGAGCTCTGAGAAGGTAATGATAGATCTCTGGAAATCTGTACCATTGACTCAGACAGAACAGGCTGAATACAATTGGCCTCTTTAAGAACTGACCACATAATCTTAACAAGTCACTTGGTTTTCCTCTGACTGCATTTCCTCACTCATCCTTGAAGTGATGACACTCATCAATTCTTGATTGAACTGTGGTACCTGTTCTAAGAATTAGGTTCACTAGCAATGTACATGTTCTAAATAGCTGAGACAAAGCATTGTACCAAGATTGAACCCTGAGCATATTTTATTTACTGCAAAGGAATCTAAAACTTTGTGAACTATCTACTAATTACCTGGAATGAAAATATTCTCTTATGAACACTTTAGAGTAAAAAATTCTCAGAAACTTTGGAAATTAAAGCATGGGGGAAAACTGAGGGGGGAAGGATGGAAGAGGGAGAAGAGGAAAAAGAGGATTAGTTGTATTGTTATCTACTGATTAGGAGAAAAGGCATTCTTAAAACCTTCACAGCAGAAAACTCTAGTTCTAAAAATCATTGTATTATGGAAACTTCCATGGCAAAACTTTGTCTTATAACTAGAAAATAACATTTATGTTATAAAATCACGTGCTCAAAATGAGATGATTAGACTGTTTAATAGCCAAGGAATTGCTTTAATTTGCTGATGAGGACCACCAAATAAAAGCCTGCTCTGTCAGTTTAAGCTTAGCATGCCAGCACCCTGGAGAATAGTGAACAAGAACCACAGAATGAATGTAACGAATGCCTCAAAAAGCCAAAAGGCAGTTCATAAGTATCTTACCCCCTCCCTCTTTTTAGAGCTTCACAGAAAAAAAACAGCATATAACCTTCCTCAAGGAGACCTTCTGGCAGTGCAGTTCAGTGAGGCTACCCACAAAGTGTACTGAAGGAAACTGGTTCTTACTTAGCTACGAGAAACTCAAAGAGTCAAGTTTAGGTCCAACCCAGAACGTCTACTGCTGTGTAGAGAAAGCCACTGCTGTATATGTAGAAAATCACACAAAAGGCAACACAAAAACACTAAAGAATTAGCATTTTACAGACCTTTAAAATTCTCCTAAGCAGCAAAATCCTGACCCTGTCTCTAGAGAGTACTGCCTGGCATTCAAATGATCCACTTTTCACTCACACAATCTGCTTTTGGAGGCTCAGCAGCTCAGATTTCCTAGCTATGCAGATGCAGTATTGGTCCCTAGAGGAAATCAATCTCACCTCGAAGTAAGACCTTTCATCACATCCCCATCCTTTTTCCCAAACCAGAGCTCTGTTTGAATGGAAACCACCACCACCACCAGATTCCTCTCTTCTGGTTTCACTAAACTTTACAAAAATGTGGAGTGTAGTTTTACAAGAGAAAAAGGAGCACCCCAACCTCCCCACCATGCTGCACCCTGCCAGCTAACAGATGACCTGCAGAGTACATCTGGGTGTGTGAAACTAGAAGTATAGATTATAAAATTATTCTTAAATATGAAGTTATAACTGGATTAAGTAGAATAGTAGAATTTTTAATAGAATATTACAGAGTACAGACCTTCTGCAAGTGTAGTGTGTGTGTGTGTGTGTGTGTGGTGTCTTGGAACTCACTACGTAGCCTAGGCTGGCTACATCACAGCAATGCTTCTATCTCTGCTGGGAGTAAAATCATGAGTCAATATGCTCATCTTGAAAGAAAGATACTTATCAGAAAATTACATCATTGTGTGTCTGTATTTTCTTTGTGAAAAAGGCACCAAATTAATTTGAAACAGAGAAAAGTAACAAGTTAATGTGATAAGCTGATACTTTAAACCTGTTGTCTAACTCTTTTTTATCAAAAAGGATCCAAAAGAAATCATCTAGAATACACATACTTAAATAGCTAAGCATTTGTCAAGACAGAAAAAGCACAACAGAGTATGAAAGAATCTTCACATGATAGATATACATAGACAACTACTTCAGCCTTTAGAATACAGATCTGAGAAAGAGCCAATAGACATGAGATCTCACAGGAAAGTGGGAGATGCATGGTTAAAGACAATGTGACTGCAAGATTTTTGCACTAAAAGATAATCTTCAAAGCATCGGAATAGTGGATTAGATACAAAGTTTGGGGAAAAATATAAAATTATATTGTGCTGATTTACAATATTTTATTAATTTTAGGATCTGTTTCTACATTTCTTAAAAATTATTTGATATTTCTTCATGCTTTCTTAAAGAATGCTTACCTTTATGGGTTTGGGAGATAGCTCAGTGGGTAAAGTGTCTGTTGTGAAAGCACAAGTTTCTGAATTCAGATCCCTAAAGCCCACAAGAAAAACTGGGCATAATTGAACATGCCTATAATTCCATAAGACAGAGTGGAGTTGAATATTATAAACAAGGATTGCTGAGACTCAGTGAGAGACCTTCACCAAGGAAATAAGGTATACAGCAATGCAGGGGAAGACTGGACATCCTGCTCCAGCCTCTGCACACCTACATTCACAAATGCTCACATGCAGACATGCATAGAATCTTTCCCCTTTATGGTTGTTGTATAGTATATGCATTGTTCCATGGTCCCAGACAAACTTATATTCCCAGTCTGGTCACTGCTACTGTTTTTTAAGTCCCCAGTCATATTTTTAGGAAAGCATAAATTATCATTTTCCCATTAATTCTTAATTTTGGTGAGGTTACAGACTTTTGGTTTTAGCAATTTTCTAGGGTGATTTTCCTCTAGATAATTTGAAACCTATATTTGGAACTGCAGAAAATGAGGTTTTAAACAAAAATGAGAGGTAGCATACTTCAGAACAGTTTATCTGACCCAGATAGTACCCTACAGATGACAGAAAAAACTTATTAGAAATTGGTCTCTAAATATTTCCCGAAACTATTGCTTGTTGAAACCATATTTTAGAAGAATATTTAGAAATCATGTAAGTGACCAGACATGGGGGCACATTTGTCTAGGACCAGGGAGGTTATTAATACAAGGGGAGAAATTTCCACAGCTACCAGAGAACTATTGGGGGACTAAAAGTGTTTATGTTTTTATATTTTCCAAATTAATTCATTTTTAGTACTGCACCAGTTTTTCTGGCAAAGTTCTGTCAGTTTATGGCCTCAGAAATAACACAGGACTTAAATCTGTTAGATTTGTTCTTACCTAAATTTGAAATAACAATTTTACTTTGCTTTTTCCCTCTGTACTGTGATAGTCATCTGTTGTAAAATATCACTTTCAAACAAGTTTCACAGTGTCTTAAGAATTTAAAAGTTATCAGGAACTCAGAAATTTTTCAGTGTACCACCAAAGTTCACAAAGATCCTGTTTCAACCTTCACCAATATCTATGCTGAATTCCACTTCTATGGCTCACAAGCCTAACTTAGAACATATTCCACCTTGGACCCAGGGGACACGGGGAACAATCAGCAGAGAAGAGAACTTGCAGTGTAAACATGAGCACTTGAGTTGAAATCTCCAGCACACACATAGAAATCCATGTATACCCATAAGCATGACTGTAGCCCCAGTATTTCAGGGGTAGGAGAGAAGAGGAAGATCATTGGGGGTTTCTGGTCACAATTGAGCACAGGTCCAATTTAAGACAATGCCTCAAAGGAATAGAAAGAAAATTATAAACAGGATATCCAAAGTCCTCCTCTTGACCCTGTGCATGTGCACAGACACATATACTCACAAACTGCATAAATTTTGTTTGTATGAAAGTTTCATACATGCCAATTTGTTTTGATCGAATCTACCCTCCGTTCTTTCCCCTTCACTTTTCCCCTCTCCCAGCCATCATTCTTTCCTTCCAACTTCAGGTGCTCAATATTGAAAACGTACACAGTCCAATCAGAGCTGCTTATGTGCTGGCTAGTTTTATGTCAGCTTGATGCAAGTAGAATCATCTTGGAAGAGGTAACCTCAATTGAGAAAATGCTTCTATCGTATTGGTCTGTGGTCAAGTCTGTACTGTTTTGATTGATAACTGATGCAGGAGGGCCCAAATCATCAGAGGATTGTATAAGAAAGTCAAGTCAGCAAGTTATGAGGAGAAAGACAGTAAGCAGAGATCCTCCATTGTCTTTTTTTAATATCAGTTTTGCCTCCTTCCTTACTTGAAAGTCAGCCCTGGCTTACCTCTGTATTGGACTGTTAAGGTGGGACTCTATGCTGAAATAAATCCTTCCCTTCCCAAGTTGCTTTTGGTCATAGTGTTTTTATCACTGGAAAATAAACATTAACTGGTGTGGGACAATGATCTGTATTCTGTCAATTGTATTTTAAATAAATGCTGATTGGCTAGTAGCCAGGCAGGAAGTATAGGCAGGACAACCAGACAAGAAGCAGAGGCAGGGTGACAAGAACAGGAGAATTCTGGGAAGAGGAAAGCTTGGNGAGGAAAGCTTGGTCCGCAGTCCTGACCCGGCCACAGAGCAAGCAAGATGTAACTGCCTCACCAAAAAACATGTACCAAGCCATGTGGCTAACATACACAAGAATAATGGGCTAATATAAATTATAAGAGTTAATAAGAAGCCTGAGCCAATGGGCCAATCCGTTTATGATTAATGTAGACCTCTGTGTGATTTCTTTGGGACTTAACAACTGTGGGAACCAGGCAGGACAGAAAACTCAATCAACAATTAACTAAGGTAGTATCAGAACGCTAGCTAGAATATGGGTATAGTGGTTTAAAAGAAAATGGCCCACAAAGGGAGAGGTACTATTAGGAGGTATGGCCTTGTTGGAGGAAGTGTGTCACTCTGGAGGCAGACATGGAGGTCTTTTTTGCTCAAGCTTGCCTCAATGTGACAGTCAGTTGACTATTGCCTGCAAGATGTAGGACTCTCAGTTTCAGTACTACAGCTGGCTGCATTCTGCCATGCTCCCCATTGTGAAGATAATGGACTGAACCTCTGACCAGTAAGCAAGCTACCCCAAATATTTTTTTTCCTTCTAGAAGTTGCTGGTCATGGAGTCTTTTCACAGCAATAGAAACCAAATTAAGACAATGGGTATTCTCACAGGGGTCACATACTTAAAGAAAACTGACTCCTCCTCCTCTACAAGCCATCAATGGCCAATAGTTACTCAGCTAGGGTGGGATTTCATAATTTCTACACCATCCATGTTAACAGAAACTTGTTCTTGTACAAGTCTTGTATGTGTAGTTACAGAACAGATGCCATAAGCTTAGTTAGTAGGGTCCCAAGCTCCCCCAAAACATTATAAGATATTGCCACTACTCTCTTGATTACCCTCCAGAACTTGATGTTATGAGCCTATTGCTGAAGACATCACATACTTGAGTCATAAGATATGGAGAAATCAAGCTAGTACCAACCTGGAAGTTTTATCCTTCTTACCAAACTTTTATAGTTATGGAAGGTTTTATACATTTCTGCTAGTAGATAAAGTCATGAACAGTCATACCTGGCTGTGAACCCTTCAAGGTGCAATAATGACTTGGCTGATAAGATATGCCCACTGGTACAATAATGACATGGGTACTAATGAAGTAAATTTCTTTCTAATCAAACTTACAGTCTATTCATACCTGGTGCTATTTATTGGGCCAAAATCCCATTGCTGACTATATATCACATTAGAATATTTTTGTAGGTTACTTTTTTGTGACTGATAGAGTAACACAATAATGATGAGAAACTGTATTGATCTACATTTTTTATTAGTTATTGTAAGTTTAAGGAAAAATTTCTACCAAATACCTTCAGTATTCTTACATGCTTACATATGAGAGCATATAATTAAAATATGTTCTTTCAATTTCAGAAATTCCAACTCACCTGATTAATCTGTAGATCAAAATGTTTATAGAAAATGTTTTGATTTTTTCAAGCCATATTTGTTTTTGTTTTCTCTTATTTTGTAATATACTGTTGCTTGAAGGTAGCACAAAGAAATGAATATTCTGTTAATAAAGAACATTACTTTATACTGTTAATAAAGAAGATGTTCTGCCTTGTTTTTACTTTACAGAAATTATAAATTATATTTAATTACTGTAGTTATTGTCATTAAGACAATCCCTGTTTTAAGGCTATGTCCTCATAATTGTATTTTCTATTTATAAAAGCCTGGCTTGAAGTCTTCTGTTTGGCTTTGATTTATTACTGTTTGGTTTTACACCTAAGCTAGCCTAGAACACACTCTGTAGCCAAAGTCAGCCCCTGGTTCAGCAATCTTCTGCATTAGACTCCTGAGTGTTATGAATCACCACAGGTATGAATCACCACACCAAGCTAGACATGCTATGATAGAGCCACTGGAAGTTCCTGCACAGGCTATAGATTCAATCCAACTGCTACTGTGTCTATTATACAAGATTACTTTTGGGTCCATGGGAAAACCAGCTGCCCTCTCACTGAAGCACACTTTCTAATGACATACTTAACTTATCCAAAGTCACTACAGTAGGTGGTTAAGGAATTTGTCTCTCTGTGTTTAAAGAATTGCACTCTGTGTCATTTTTCAGGTATATGTGTTCTGTTGTGGTACTATGAATGCAATCTAGGCCCTCATGCATGCTAAGCAAACCTTCTAGCTATATGTTCTTAAAGGAGCTGTTTAACTTCTCTGACCTTTGTCTTACCTAATAACTAGGGAATTTTGAGAATTGGAATGAATATATGAAGCACAAAAATGAGGCTCCAGATGTGGTCACTGGTGATTTTCCATGTGTAAGTGGATGACCCTACCCCTACACACGTGTACAACACTAATTAGACTAAGTAGGTTATTCAAAATTTAAAAAAAAAATGTTTCTTAAAGAATACATGAAGTAGTACCAGGTGGTGGTGGTGGTGCAGACCTTTAATCCCAGCACTCAGGAGGCAGAGGCAGGCAGATCTCTGTGAGCTCAAGGCCAGTCTGGTCTGCGAGAGCTAGTTCAAAAACAGGCTCCAAAGCAACAGAGAAGGAAGACATATATATAGGGAATAGCTAACTACTTTCCTCTTAAGCTCATCCCACTTACTGTTTTAAGCTATTCTTATCACTATCTGATAATGTCTACTTCAATATTATCTCATCTCTTAGCCTATTCAGATTTTATGACAACAATAATGTTTTGGAGTATATCTTTGAAATGTTCTTTAACATTTCAACTTTATTACTCCAACAACAATGCTTCCTCCAAGTTTATTTCTGATAACTTTTGGCACCTTCACTAGTAGCCACCAGTATGAAGTCATCTTTTTTAGATATAATATTTTATTGTATTTTGACAATTCAATATGTATAAAATGTATTTTGATCATATTTAAATACTACTCTTCCCTATAGCTCCTCCAACCTCAGCTCAACCTACTCCCAACTTTGTATCCATTTCCTTTTTTCCATGTCTAATAAAGTTCAATTTGTAGTGTACATATATTTATGGGTCAACATTGGAGTGTTATTGACAAAACAGAGTTCATACCCTGCTCTAAAATTATCAATTGTTAGTAGATGCTAAGCTAGGAGTTGTGGCTCATATACCCTTTCCACATTCTTACTGGAATTGACTGGATTAATTTTGTTCAAGTCTTATATAAGCAGCCACAATTGCTATGGGTTTATTAGTAAAGTGGATCTGTAATGTTCAGAAGACAATATTTATTTTGATCTTCCATGGCATCTGGATTTTACAATCATTCAGAGATCTCTTTCACAGTGGTCCCTGAGCCATTGAAGGAGGGATATACATGTCCCATGTGTGGCTACGAACTATACAAATTATTCTTCTCTGAACTTTGACCAGTTGTAAATTTCTTGGTTAACTAACTAACACATACACACACACACACACACACACACACACACACACACACACAGAGAATAATTCTTTGATGAGATCTAAGAGATATACTGATATATAGTTAAAGAGATAAAAAATTTAGGGTGCAGTTTAATACTGTGTCTATTTAGCAAAATAGTAATAATAGGTTCAGCCTATAGAATGAGTTCCTCAACCATTGATTCTTAGATAGATTTGGAGTACCAGGCATGTATTACTTTCATAACAGCAATTCCACTATTGCCCCCTTAGGCCTATCTTGCTTTAACTGTCATTATAACACAGATAATATTAAGGACAAATGGGGAATACTTGAGATGGGTAGATTTTGTGAGAAGAAGAATGGGAGAGTCAGTGGGAGAGAGGGTAGAGAGTGATAACTAACACTAAGGATGTTTGAGGAAAGCTCTATGGTAGCCTAATAGTTACATAAGTTTTGCACACACATATATATATATATGTGTGTGTACACATATAAATTTAATTGGAGTTATCATAAACAGGATATGATAATGTTCCTCTCAAAAGCCATAGATTTCCAAATAAAAATTGCAGTGAAGAGCATGGGATACCTATCCTCGCGTTTTGCTCAGGAGTGTCTCAGGAACCTCTAAAACAATACAGGGCATTTCCGTTGCTCTTAGTTTCCAAGTAGAACTTGATGGTAAGAATCTATTGCTGACAATATCACATATTTTGGACACAGGACATTATTTCTTAATAATGTGGTACTGACATGGAAGCTGACTCCCATTGGCTAACTTTTATAGCACTAGAAGATGCAGTACAGGCTGCAGGAAGTAAGTCATGAGTCTTAGCCAGCTGTAAATTTGTCATTTTAACAACATATCTTTTACTCACTCCTCCACACCTTCACTGCTTCTCATTATGATTTTCCTCTCTTAGCACAGGGCACTTTTTTAAATTTCATAATTCAAGCCAGGAACAAAAGTATCCTAGTTCGTTCTGTGTTGATATTTATCGTCCCTCATCTACTCCCTTTTAGAAAACATCAAACACAAAACTAATAGGATTTTGTTAGTTATAGCTCCCTTCCTCTCTGACACTGAAGATGGCCTTTGTCCCTTCAACTCAAGTAGGCAGTGACTTTTAAAATCAGAATCACTTAATCCATACCTCACAAATATTTCTTTGAGGCTAAAAATTATAGTTACATCTCTCTCCACCTGCCTGTATATGTATCCATCTATAAAATTGTCGCAATAACAACAACCTTTTTATACATTTGCTACAGATTTGTCTTCTAGTACATTCTTCATTAACATCATCCATGGTAAAGTCAGAGAGTTAGCTACAATCGTTCTCACTTTACAGATAGGAGAAACAGTTTATGGATAAATTAAGAAATCTATTGTTCCACGTTTTGGGATTTGATTCAGTTTTTGTTCTGATGGGAGATACATGTTCTTGGAAGCTTAGCTAAACTGCCTTTAGACCCTACCCTCTGTTCTCTCTAAGATAAACTTTAAAGTATAATCTTTCCCTATAATTAAAAGTACTTTTTATAACAGTCTCAAATACATTTTGGGTTGATTTAAATCCAAATTTCTCAAGAATTGATTGAAAGTTTTGATGTTCTATTGATTTTATTCCCCTATCTTCTCTTTCCTACCTTAAATCCCTTCTATTTTGAGGAAGAAAAAGTAGTGCTCTCTTGACTGCTCTTCCCCCCCAGGAGATGTCAGTGTCCATCTTTAGAAGACAGGAAGAAGTCAGCACTGAGTGGGAGTTCTCAGTCACAGGAGGCTTTGTGGGTTTTATGGATGTTCTTTTTTTGCTAGAGACAAGAAGTTTAGACAGTGATATTATGTTCTCCTTTCTTAACTTTGTGGGGATGACACAGCCAACAACAGAATTGATATCTGGTGTTCACTTAGCACTTTTAATGAGCAGTTCTCTACACAGGAAAGTACATGTGATTTTCACAACTTTATCCTTCAACAAGCCCCCAGTTTAGGATTGATAATGTTTCATTGAAGTGAAGTAAAAGGCAATGGACTGGGTGTAGGAACCACATGCTAAGAGTCTGTTGCTCCTTCTTTATGTGTTGTCTTGCTACAGGTGGTGGCAGCCAGGAAAGATTCTTAATGTTTAATTTATCTGGATTTACTGGCTGACTATGAGCCTAGGACACCTTGTTCTCTTGGCTTAGGACATGATACTCTCCTAGGCAGCCATTCTCTCTACCAACCTTCTTTGCTGGATTTTCTTTTTTTTTTTCAATCCATCCTTAGAGTTTCTCGATACCTAGTCATGGTATAAGAGAAAAGGCTCTAGAATTACTGCAACTTAATATACAATGCTTTGTTGATACCCATGGGAGGTCTGTCCCTTTACGAACAGAAACAGAGAAGGAGTGGGGAGTGAAGTGGGACAAGGAAATGGGAGGAGAAGAGGGGAAACTGTAGTCTGGCTGTAAAATAAAAAAAAATATAAATAAAAAATAGAAAGAAGGAAGGAAGGAAGGAAGGAAGGAAGGAAGGAAGGAAGGAAGG
>LOEQ01008991.1:70341-87143 GCA_001685075.1 Bramus lutescens | reverse complement strand
GTTTCCAATTGTCAGCTAAGTTGCCTTTTCTTGGAAATGGTCAGACTAGGGTCCGGATTTCTGGCTGTTAATTTTTGGGAATGAATTGTTTGTTCCCATAGTTTATGAGAGGTTGATCTCCATATTAATCTTGCTTTGATCCTCTTTACTTTTTGGCTCCTGACAATGGGAATGACTAAATATTTCTTATTGGATGTAAATCCCACTCCCCCAAAACTTGAAATTATATCTGGTTCCAAGAACCAGGAACCCATGACATGATAGATCATAAGCTCTAGGAGATAATTTAGCACTATTATTCTGTTAAATGGACATTGTATTAAACAACCCCTTAAGAATTTAAAATTTATACTATATATCATTGCATTTCTTCAGCTAAATCATAACTTTGATTTATGGATGTGTTGATTAATACAGAGACCTAAAACTAGCCCACATTTAGAGGCTAGGAGGCCTTGAATTCCTCAGTCTAAATGGGACATTTCAACCATTCCTTCACTTTCCAAGATTTGGGAATCAATAACAGAAGAGAAGTAAAAAGAGCTTTAAAATGTAAAACTGAGGGATGATGTCAGTGAAACAGTGTTTTCCAGGCATGGCAAGCCTGCCACACTCATGAACACACAGCAGCTGTAACTACATGCACAGGTCCATACTAGCCAACATCCCAACATGGGATGTCTAACTCATGAACTCACAGCATCTGTAACTGCATGCACAGGATCATATGAGCCAAAAACCTAGCATGGGATATCTCAATCATGAAGTCACAGCAGCTGCAGCTGCATGCACAAGATTACACTAACCACCCCAGCATGGGATGTCTCATTCATGAATTCATAGCATATGTAACTGCATGCACAAGTTCTCACCAGCTAACATCTCAGCATGATAGGTAAGGTTGTCTTGAATTATCATCTTTTGATAAAAATATTCAAAATTGTTAGCTCTTGGAAGAGGGAAAATCAGTTTTCTTTGGGATTTCAGTTTCTAACAGACTACCTACATTTACTCCAAAAATAAGGCCACATGCATGAACATTGAGGCAGGACTAAGTAGAGTCCAGAGATTTTTTTAAAGTACATTAATTTCTGCAGAAAAAGTGCATCACAAGAGAGGAGAAATCTAGGAAAAGTAGGATGTATTTGAATAAAATACATTATGTGAATAAAAAAATGAGATGTTTCTTTTTAAGGACAGGGAAGAAGAGGGTCTCTGTCAAGGCATCTCTACAGTGAGAAGGAAGGGTCAAATGCTGATGTGTTTCCAGTGACCCCCCAGTCTACATGCTTCCTTATTCCAGACTCAGATAAGAAGAATACAGGATCACTGATCCTCACCCTGGAACAAGCAAAAGGAGTCAATATCTAACTTCCTCCCTTATGAAGGCAGGGATGATTCCCCACATCCTAGTCCAAAGTCCTATTCTAAGTTAAATCCCTTCATGATCTGTGGGACTTCACTGCTTTTTCTCACACGAGGTTGAATTCCCTGAGGAAGGAGGACGTCCTAGATGTTCTCTTTCCAAAGTGTGAATCACCAATCCACATATGTGCCAAAGCAGATGTTGTGACAGTATGTGACTGATGGTGCCTGATTCTTCCTGTCTTGGGGCATCCTGTCCCAGGTACAGGTAGCTGTGCTGTGGGATGATGGTCTTGTACATTGAAAAGACTTGACCTTCATATTGGATTAATAAAATGCATATTGGCAGGTAGCTCAACAGGAAGTCTAGGCAGGACAACCAGACTAGGGTAATTCTGGGAAGAGGAAAGGCAGCCAGTCAGTTACCAGTCAAATGAAGAAGTAAGATGAGAATGCTTTACTGAGAAAAGGTGCCAAGTCATGTGACCGAACATAAATAAGAATTACAGATCTTAAATCATAAGTGTTAGTTAATAATAAGTCTGAACAATAAGCCAAATAGTTTATAATTAATATAAGCCTCTGTGTGTTTATTTGAGACTGAATATCTACAGAAATAGGTGGGACATAATGTTCTGTCAGCAAAAGGCATCAAAAATGTTTAGCAAGAATTCCACATAAAGTCTGAGAAAGCATTAAGTATAGGATTCTAGACAGATAAGATAAGAGTCAAGTGCAGCTTCTTGGTAATCATCTTTACTCCAGTAGGCTATGCTTGCTAGAGGCAAGAAGAGGTGTAATTCCTTTAAGAGAAACTTCCTGACTCAGTGTCAGCAACAAAAACATCTCGGCTCTTTTAAGAGGTTCTGCCACCAAACACCTAAATGATGTCTATGAGCAGCTTGTTTTGGGTTTTTTGGTGGTAGCATGGACCTAGAAACTCTGCAGAGTTGTGGAAATATAGGTGACCTTGGCCAGTACCTCCACCATGAAGGTAGACTCTCCACAAACTCATAAATGTGGTGAAGACAGCCACCAAAGTCACAGCTTTAATTCTAGCCTTATTGTTAAGCAAATTAAAGATTCATGTGCTTTGAAAAAGACAGAGACACATAATAAAAGCAGATAGAGAAAAATAAACCTCTAAATGGCTGCAGTGTGTTTAAAAATATACATTGGCTTGGGAGAGAAGAAAATGGATAAAAACACTCCTTAAAAAAGAAATAGGAACCCCATAAAAGCAAATACAAGGGAGCAACCCCCGAGGGAGCAGGCCAAAGCCAGAGACCTCTGGGGATCCAGGTGAGAGTCAGTGACCTCTGCTAGAGCAGGCCTGAACCAGCAATCTCAACTGGAGAAGGCCTGAGGCATCAGTCCTCCCAGAAGCAGGTACAAGGGAAAAACTGCTGAGAGAGCAAGCACAAGCCAGAGACCTTTGCAGGATGGGGCACAAGTCAGGCAACTTCGAGGGAACAGGCTCAAACCAAGGGCATCTGCTTGAACTGGCCTGAGCCAGGGACCTCTATGGGAGCAAGCTTGAGCCAGCGACCCCAGCCAGAGCAGGCCCAATGCAGTGACTACCAGAGGATTAGGCTTGAGCCAGTGACTTCCCCTGAAGTAGGCCTGAGGCAATAGCCTCCACAGAAGCTGTTACAAGGTTATCACTGAGGGAACAAGCCCATGCCAGAGACATTTTCAGTACCCAACATGAATTGAGGACCACTGAGGTAGCAGACCTGAGCCAGCAACATCTACCATGGCAGCCCCAAACCAGCAACCTCCACCAGGTAGTTCTAAGATAGCGAGCTCTGTTGGAGCAGGCCCATGCAAGTGACCTCAGAATAAGCAGCACCAAGCAAGCAACCTTCATGAGAACAGGCATGAAAGACCCCTGGCATTGCAGAGTGGCCTCAGGGAGTTCAGAACAAACTCCAGGAATACTGAATGACCACCAGGGTGACTGGAACTGAGAGCCTGACTGCACTACAAGGAGCAACTATCTGATCCTTGGATCTAATGTCACCTGGAAGATTGAACACCAGAGATGAGACAACTTCAACTAAATCAATTAGAGGAAAAGATGGGTAGACAAGGTAAGAATACACTCAACACCACAAAGAGAAACAATAAAAACTAGTGGACCTATAACAGCAAGACTTGAACAACCAAACATAGATGAAACAGCAGAAAATGACCTATAAATAACTTTAAGAGAATGTTTGAGGCCCTTAAAGAGGTAATGAAAAATTCTGTCAGAGAAGTGGAGAAAAAGATAAACAAAAAAATGGGAGAAATCAAAAAATCCCTTAAAGAAAACTAAAGAAAAAAAGAAAACAAGGAAGTGAAAGAAACGATTAAAGATTTGAAAAATGAAATAGAGATAATAATGAAAATGCAACCTGAGGCAAATATAGAAACATAAGATATAAGGAAATCTTCTAGAGTACTGTTTACCTATAATAACCTATTAATCTTGCTTTTTAATTACACACTAAACATCTTTGTTTCCCCACAATACTCTAAGATGTCTAATTGCTTCCCGTCAGACAAATCAGCACATTAATTATATATATTCCATATATGCATACATATATATGCACATATATGTGTTATCAGGTGTCTGAAATTATAAAACTTGTTGACTGTAAATTTTGGAAGACAAATTGGGAATTTTGAACAATCTTTAATTCATCCTGTTTCTTTTTAAACATGTGGTAGAGAAACATCAACTTCCCTGAATTGATATTAATTTCCACAGTTAACTCAGAAAATGAGCCATCCATAGTTTACTACTACTAAACTAATAGGACCTTATAAAAGTATACAGTTGTTAAAATTGTTGCAAGATTCTATTCTTGAGCCTTTGCATTTTGGTAAAAACTAGCTTACACCTTAAAGTCCAAGCTAATGATTTATCTATAGGCAGATTGTGCAACTCAGACCACAAAATTCTCAGCCACAAATATGCACATCCCAGAAAACATCAGCTCCAGTTTCTGGCTCATCTCTCTCCATTACTTCCCATGGGCAACTGAGTTCTTTGACTTTCACAGTTAGTTAGTGCTTTTGTTGCTCCCAGAATTACTTCTCTGGACTCTCTGATGTTGGTGACAGGGAAATCCTAGTTTCTCATGTGTGAGCTAGAGAAGTGTCTTCAGAGAAGCCGTGTTGGCCCTGGGCTCCCTGTTAATGGATCATAAACGTGGGGCAGGTTTAAAATGGAAAAGAGAATCTTTACATCTGAGGCTAAGGCTTCTCCAGAAATTCATGTATTGACAAAAACAGCGTGTGATGAAGCCTTAGAGACCACACTGAATACATTCTTAGAATCCTGACAGCAGAACACATAACAGTGAATTGAATGAGTCCAAGCCATGTTGACCCAGAGGTTCCACTGTCATATTTTCCAGGGTCAGTGTGAGGATCAGCTTACATGTTGCTCCTGAAATGGATGAACAGGGTTAAGTTTTTAATGAGTTTGTTGGACATAAACTGTATCAGAACCAGTATCTCTATTCTAATTCCTAGGATTTTACTTTTGAACAAGAATATCCTGAACATTTTATGCAGAGTTTACCAATATTAATTAAAAGACTTCATATATCCACACTAAGGTAAATAAATTATTGAATAAATAGGCACAGGCAAAGTTTTCCCTTTGGAATAGAAAAGAAGTAAGAGTTGTTTATAGAGATGCCCTTGAAATTCTCTTCTCTTCAGTATGTCCTCTGATTCATTCTCAATAATTTATACAAAAGGAGATATCTAGATGATACATATGTATAATCTAACACTGGAATAACTAGTATTGCAGAATGAGCCCTGAAAGGGTAGGCAGGATTGATATGTGTTTCATCGAATTCTGAATGATAATGGGATAACGTCACCTTCGAGGAAAGTCACAACTAAACAAATTTGAAAAGCGATTTTACAAATCATGTATAGGATTATCTGCAAATAAATTTCCCTAAACTGAGACTCCTCTTTAAAGCAAAGAACACAGTCAATAAGACAGAAAGGCAGCCTACTGAATGGGAAAAGATCTTCACTATCCCACTTAAGACAAAGGACTGATCTTCAAAATACATAAAGAACTCATGAAATTAGACATTAAATTCAAAATAATCCAATTAAAAATGGGGTACTGAACTAAACAGAGAATTCTCAACATAAGAATCTCAAATGGCCAAAATATACTTAAAGGGATGTTGAACATCCTTAGCTATCAGGGAAATGCAAATCAAAACAATTCTGAGATACTGTCTTACACCTGTCAGAATGGTTAAGATTAAAAATACTAGTGATAGCTTATGCTGGAAAGGATGTGGAGTAAGGGACCACTCATCCATTGCTGGTAGGAATGCAAACTTATAAAACCACTTGGGCAATCAGTATGGCTGTTTCTTATAAAATTGGGCATCAACTTACCTCAGAATACAGCAATACCACTGTTGGACATATACCCCAAAGATGATCAATTGTACTACAAAAGCATTTGCTTACCTATGTTTATAGCAGCAGTATTTGTATTAGTCAGAATGTGCAAACAGCCTAAATGCCCCTCAGCCAAAGAATGGATAAAGAAAATGTGGTACATTTACACATTAAAATACTACTCAGTGGTAAAAATTAATGGCATTTTGAAATATTCATGCAAATGGATGGAATTAGAAAACACTATACTGAGTGAGATAACCCAGATTCAAAAAGATGAATATGGTCTGTACTCACTTATAAGTGGATACTAGCTAGAAACAAAGGACATTGAACCTATAGTTCATGATCCTAGAGAGGCTAAGTAATAAGGTGAGCACAAAGAAAAAATATATATACCCACCTGGAAATTGGAAATGGACAGGATTGACTGCCAAGGTTGGGAGCATGGGGGTGGGGATAGAGAGGAGGGGAAGAAGAGAAGAGAAAGGGAGAGGAGGAGGGTAGAGGAGAACTTGCAGGAATGGAATGATCGAGATGGAGAAAGGACAAAGATAAAAGCAAGGAAAGAGATATCTTGATTGAAGGAGCCATTATAGGTTTATCATAAACCTGAATCTAGAGAAATTCCACGAAATAAAAAAGAATGACCCCCCCAGGAAGCTGAGCAATAGACGAGAGAGGATCCGAACTTGATTTGCCCTGTAGTCAGACTGGTGATTATCTTAAATATCACCATAGAGCCTTCATCCAGCAACTAATGGAGGCAAAGGCAGAGACCCATATTGGAGCACTGGATTGAGCTCCCAAGTTCAGTTGAAGAGTGAAAGGAATAAGAATATGAGCAAGGAGGTCAAGACTATGAAGGGTTCAATCACTGAAACAGTTTGCCTGAGCTAATGGGAGCTCACCAACTCCAGATGAAATGGGAAGGAACAAGAATAGAACAAAACCAGTTCCTCTGAATGGGGTTGACATTTATATGGCTGGGGAAGACTGAGGGGCCATTGGAATGGCACCAGGATTTATCTCTACTGCATCTCCTGGTATTTTGGGATCCTATCCTCTTTGGATGTGCACCTTGCTCAGCCTAGATATGGTAGGGAGGGCCTCGGACCTTCCACAAGACAATGTGACTTACCCTCTCCGAGGATGAGATGGGGGTATGGTAGGAGTGTGTGTGGAGGGAATGGGAGCAGGGGAGGATGTGGGAACTTGGATTGATAGTTTTTTAAAAAAAATCTAATAAATTAAAAAATAAGTGAAGGACTCCACCAGTCCTTAGTTGGATGGGAAGATGGTCCCAGATAAAGTTGCCTACCAAGTTATTTGATATTTACCAGTGTTCCTTAATCATTTGCTTTCTGAATTTATTGTTTTGAGCCTCAGTTATATAGTTTATATTATTTTCCTTTATGCTTTAGGATCTCTATGTATATTATTTCATCCAGCTCCTCTCAAATCTGGCAAGCATGGGGCTGTATCAACCTTATATTTATTTAAGCACAATAAGTGCTGCCCATATGTGCATGTGAACCCATGCACTGCAATATTGGAAGAATACCAGTGACCATACCCTCAAAAAAAGAGGGACTATATCCCTTGTCCAGAAAATACATCTCCATCTACTCCTCTGTAAGAAGAGGGCCAAGGAATTATCAGCCCTGTCTACACCAGGCTAGCTAGGCCCTAGTTAGGATTATACAGACAACAGCAGCCATTATGAGTCCATGATTGTAATATCCATGTCATGTCCAGAAGACAGCATTTCACAGCACCCCTCCCTGTGCTCCACTCCTTACATTCTTCCCTCATCTTTTTCATCTGTGTTCTCTGAGCCTTGGAGGAATTTGAATGATTTTGAAAATCTTATATCACACAACATATTGAAGATTGGGAAGGACATTTTCTGCCTTATAGAAAATCCAGATTGTGTGTTTGGGACTCTGTGTAGGTGGTGTTCTGACTTCTGATTTGTAGGCTCAGAACTATAGTGGAAGACAAGACAGGAAAAGACATCTTAAATGAGGGGCAAGAGGGAAATGACACAGGGTAAGACAGAGGTTTTGAAAGGAAGTTTGGTGTAGTGAGAGAAGGGGATGAGTGGGGAGAAAGCATGAGAGTTCAGGAAAATAAAAACAGAGTCTTCTGACAATACCAAACTGATGCCAAAGTTCTGTGTTTTGTTATAAAAAATTTATTAAGTGCCCCCATTATGCTGATATAAATATGCAGAAACAAAAACAGACATAAACAACATGAAGACAGCCATGTGTTGCCTGGTAAAAAGTTGGGAAGAAGAAAGGCACAGTGGGAGGTAGAAAGTGATCATAGTGAAAATTTCAGGATGCAAAAGATTAAGTGCTGCAAATATAAATATATCTCCATAGCAATCACCAATAGGAAGAAAGACAACCACAAGATACGTCTCATTTGCAAACTTCCTGGGATCATAGGACAGCATTTCTCAGAACTGAGGAAAAAATGAAAAAAGTCTCAAGTGTTCCTGTCACAGAGAAGTTTTACTTAGAGGCAAGTGTCGCCCCACCCAAATTCCACCTCAAGAAGAACGGTACAGGTCGTCTCTCTTTCCCTGTATCTGTCTCTATTATAGATGAAATGCAGCAGTGTGGAGCTTTTCAATTTCACAGTGATCCTAAAGAGACATGACAGTGTGGAAACACAGCATTCCCTGTGCATAGGAACAGCATTCCCTGTGCAAAGGGAACTAAGTACAGTGTAGTGAATCCCTAACAAGGAAAATGTGTACACAGAGCTGTGTTAATGCTTCAGTTTCTATAACTGTCATCAGTGTGTATGGTGTCTTATATCTGCTCTGAGTACTGCCTTCTGCCCAGGACCAACTACAGAGCCTGCTATAGCAGGAAGATATGCAAATAGTCTTCTTTGTGACCTTAAAAACTAGGCCTGCCCTGACCTTGCAGCTCTGGCAGAGGAGACAAGCCCTGGATTCCTAATACCTCTCAGTCAGGATTTAGCCCTGAACACAGGCCACTCACCATGGACTTAGGGCTTATATTGGTTTTCTCAGTCCTTATTTTAAAAGGTAATTCATAAAGATGAGATACTGTGTGTTGTGGGGACATGAGAAAGAGAAAAACTGTATTCTGTGTCAGTTTTCTAACCAGAATTCTTTGTGTTTACAGGTGTTCAGTGTGAGGTGCAGTTGCTGGAGTCTGGGGGAGGCTTAGTGCAGCCTGGAAAGTCCCTGAAACTCTCCNATTACTGTGCAAGAGACACAGTGAGTGAATGCTACTGTGAGCTCAGACACAAACACCTGTGGGGAACACAGGACCAGCAGGGGGCGCTGAGAGCACTTAGAGATCTGGGTCACAGAAGAGCCTGCTCAGAGAAACACGGAAGACTGGACTTCTCTGTGTCTTCACTGCCTCTCCTTAACATACTTAGGGGTTTTCTCTACAGGTGTAGTGTGTAGTAATCCTTGAGTCCAAATGTTTATTCAAATTTTTGTTTCCTGTTATATTGTGTGAGTTTATTTATTATAGTGTTTCTCTCTGTTACCCTTTATTTCTCTGTCTACCTACCTCTGTTTCAGTCTCTCTCACTCTCCCTCTTTCTTTCTCATTACTCTGTGTGTGTGTGTGTGTGTTGACATATGAAGAATTTTTCTAAAAATCTGCACCACTTGTTTTGAGACAAATTCTATCCGTGGACCTGGATCTCAACGACTAGATAGTCTAGTGAGTCCCAGTGATTGTTCAGTCTCCACATTCCCTATATTGTATACCTGTTTGGCTGACACATCCATTTCTTTATTTATTTTGTTAGTTATGGATTCTGAGTTCTGTATTTAGAACCAGCTGAAGAGTTCTTGTGTGTCAATAACTTAATTTTCACAACCCCATTATTGTTGCATTAAAATTTAGGATGTGGTTTTATCTGAACAAAATACATATCATCACACTGAGCTAAAGTAATCCTGTCTTTTGACCTGCATCAGTTACTGAAGAAGCCACAGAAGATCATAAACCCTAGAAGACACAGGCAGTTCAGAACCACATGTGAGTCTAGAGGACTTTGTGCCATCTGTTTGTCTCCATGAGCACTACACTACCCTCACAGAAGCTTAGCCCCTAATTAAAACAGTGTATTTGTAAAAATATTCTCATCCAATTTTGTGATTTAGCCCAATGGTGTAGTTCTTGTGTAGTTTATATGAGACCTTGATCCAAATTATATTTTTTATAACATAATTAATATATTAATATAAAGAATATGAGGGACAATTTAGTTATAACATGGTTTCTGTCATCCAAGAGAACAGTTAAATTTTTCTTTCCAAGAAAAACTCCTTTGTCTCACTTCTCTACGTCCTGAGTCAGGAGGTTAACAGATAGCTCTAGGAACCCAGAGTTGAGAGGTGATGTTCTCATGAGCAGACATTGTTCTGCTCTCCATGCTCTGATTGGGATACTTCACCTTGACCTGGGCATATGGGAAGAAGGGGTAGCATAAAGCTAACATTTCTAACAACCACAGAAATGGACTTTAAACTCAAAAGAATTTGTTGCCTGTAACCAATGATTTGAGTGTCATTTACCGAAGGAAAGAATGACACCAAGTGTTATGAGAATGGAGGAGAAGGAATGCCTGTGCTGTGAAAATGGGAATGTGGTTCTGCTGAGACATTATGAAAACTGTGGGGTCATTTAGAGACTTACACAAGATGATATGATCCTGCAATCTCACTTCCCAATGAACAGAAAAAGAAGCAGAGATAGTACCTGAAAGCAGGAAAGGAGGCAGGAGATATAGAAGAGACATGAGAGTAGGAGAGGCCAGAAGGGTCAAAAGAATGAAATAAAGAGGACAGAGTGGAATCAATCAATGTAGTCTCAGTACATTATAAATGAGCTTGGTGATTTGTTTTTTAGCAGAATGAATGACATAGTTGGGAAAAGAAAATTTTCAAATAGCATAGGATGTTAATATGCAGATACCCATCTGCTCTTGTAAGTGTGACTGTGGAAAGAATTGTCTCTGTTGTTGTATATCTTTCTGCGTGTATATGTCTGTGTGTCTGAGTGCGGGCTTCAGAGATGCACACTTTTTCAACATCTATTGATAGTTTACATTATAGAGGTTACCACAAAATCATCAGACCAGAGAAACCTGCTCTGAAGTCAGGTTAGCAGTGAGGCTGGGATTCTTGGTTTGACTTCAGGATCAGGGCCTCTCTTACCATGAACAAGCCCTTAAAGACCTTCTAGTTCCCATTCTTCTTTAAGACTCTCCCAGTGACTCAGGCAGAGAATGTAGCTCAACAGGCACTGTCTTCCCTTTCCGGTCTGTGGCAGACATTGTTACGAATATGTGCAGTCTGATCTTATTTTTACCCTTTCATTCAAGTGTGTGGTGTTGATCATGAGTAGTGAGATTCCAGCACATGCTGTGGTTCAACTACCCAGTAGTCTTGAAAAGGTCATGGAGTCCAGACTCAGAATAGGAGTCACCAGCTGAGGGAGAAGTTTCCCTCTACTTCTCCTTGTCCTCTTCATTCAGTTTTCTTCATTTGGTTTGATTNCATGGAGTCCAGACTCAGAATAGGAGTCACCAGCTGAGGGAGAAGTTTCCCTCTACTTCTCCTTGTCCTCTTCATTCAGTTTTCTTCATTTGGTTTGATTTATCCTCAATGCCCCAACATTCATGAGATCCATGCTCAGTAGATTGATCCTTTACAAAATCAGTTTTAATTGCTGGGTATCAAGGAAGAATAATTTGTGGTTCCTGGTGTTTATTTAATAGTGCAAAAATGCAGTCATCAAAAATTATTTTCTATAGTAAAATGTTATGTTTTAAAATATTGAGCTTGGCTTGTAACTCTATGGTAGGGTGCTTTCTAACCATGAGAAATGTCTTAACTTTAAGAATCAAACTTACTTAAAAATAGGAATTAAGCAGCTAGGAAAATATCATTTCTCACATTCAGAGACTTAAATGAGTCACTCTCATGGCTGGAAAAGAAATGGAAGCCCCCAGAATAGGAAGTGCAGTTGTGAAGTTGTGGAGAAGGAACAAGTATACAGGAGTTCATTTCTTGACTTCCTTAGCAAGTAGTTCATCCAAGGTCTGCAACTTGCATGACACATTTCTAAATAACTATAAACCACGTATCCCATGAAGGGTAAGAGCAATGTTTGGATGACTTGAAAAACTAAATGTCTAGACTGTGTGTGCATTGTGTATGGTTTGCACATGTGTCTGAAGGCTAGAGTTGATAGTGTGTGTGTTTGTTGGTTCATTTCTATCTTATTTTTGAGACAGGATATCACAGTGAACCTGGAGCACAAATGTACAGATAGATTCTTGGGATAGCAAGTTTTAGAGAACCTCCAGTCATAACCCCCTTTAGTGATGGGAATATAAGATAAACCATCACACCCAGCTTCTAAGCTAAGTGTTGTTAATCAAGCTAAGATATTAATACTGGGAGGCAGGCACCTTATCACTGAGCCAACTTTTGAGCCCTGGATACTATCACTATAAATGGATAAAAGAACTGTAATATGTAAAAGCAAATATAAGTATTGTAAAATAATTTATTAAAAAAAGAAAATATATTGCCAATTATGTATTTTAAATCATTAACTATCTATATGAAAATTAATGACTTGAGTCCAAACCCTTGTATGTCCTCATAAATAACCCTTAAAACTGACCATTATGGAATTCTGGAAATGGTGAAATGTGTAGGATCTGCAAAAGAAGAGAGATCGTAAATAATTATCAGAATATATTGTATTGAAGGTTTTTCAAGGAAACAAATTCTTTAATTATCAACAACAGTGTATTTGATGGTAGGGCATGGCAAAATATAGTCTTAATACATCATTCAATAGAGAGACAAAAGCAAGAAAATCTCTCTTAGCTTTGTCTACATGGATAGTCCCCACCATCTAGATGACCCTGTCAAAAAATGAAAAAGTCATCCCTTCTACCAGTAAATGTGAGAGTGTCTCTGACTGTGGATATGTAGGATGGGTATGGGACTGTACCTGGAAGTGGGAATCTCATTCTATTTGTGTCTCTGTCTGTGTATGTTGGAATGTGTGGCTGTATCTTGAGGGGGATTCTGTGTGTGGCTGAGGTTGCAGAGAGTTGAAAATGACTGATGAAACATCTAAGAATAAGGATCAGCCTCTCAAATAGAAGATCATTGTAAATAATGTGTGACTTTACCAGCAACTCATTCCTTTGCAAATGACTTTCTTTAGTGGATTCCTTATAGACAGGTTCACAGAAGCAGAAAACCAGAAATTAAGAGAGTACAGAATACAGATGCAAACTATCTCTGCAACAGACAATGTCAAAAATATGTGAATAAAAAGTTGACCTATACCAAGTTCCCAAATGTAGCATCAGATATGTGTCTTTAGTTCTCTGATATTTCTTCCATGATTTTTTGTAACCACAATGAGAATATCAGACAAACCCAAGATGAGAAATGCTAAACATGTCTGAAAAATATTCTTCTAACTTACTGAATGTCAAGAATAAGGGGAGCACAGCACTCATAGTGTTTGTTCCCCATCAGTATTTGCAAGGATGACTGCCTCACCTATGTTAAGTTCTAGCTCCCCCATTGCCACTCACAGTAGATATATTGTGCACAACAAATAGAGGGACATAAAATGTGGGATTCCAATAAAGGAAGTGGTGGATGTTAGTTGGGATCTTACAGGGCAGGTTGGTTACAGCTCCTCATTTCCCTTCCCTGGTCATTTACATTACTAGGGCAGGGGACAAAGCCTCTTGTCCTCTATGGTTATCCTCAGAACAAGGCAAGCAGTTCCCACTGTTCAAATATACCCTGATTCCATGTCTTGTCATCACATAGGTTTCTCTGTCTTTTTATTACTTCAGATCACATAACCCTCAACCTGGCTGGATGCTACTTCTCTTCATGAAGTTTTATGGACTGATAGCTTTCTCAACCCTCAACAATGAAATAATCATAAAACCTAAGTTCTTATGTGCTACATCCCGAGGAGAGAGAAAGTGAGAGATATAAAAATATGAAGAGAAAAACAGACAGACAAAAAGATGTTCAAGGACAAGTTCCCAGGTATGGTGGCCCTAATTAGAAAGGTAAATAGTGTGAGGCTAACAAGATCATATCCATGTCAGTCACTTGTGTTTTTTTCCCAATGAACACATGAGATCACACATACTAAATGTTAGTAATCACAAGTTATCTTCTAAATGAGGTATAAGTATAAGTTGTCTCTACTAACACCAAATGAATAAATTCGTAAGTATGATTTCTGATCACTACAAACCCAAATTCCATTCCAAATCCACTTCATGAAATTTTAGAGACATTAAAATGCATCGAGTAAGTGATACTTTGTTCTACCATCATTGATTGAATGTGGACTCATGGTAAACATTTTCATCTTTTGCCTGGCATATCTGCACAGTGTGATTCAAAATATTTCTTGTTTGTCAGGGATTGGAAACCCAGCCAGAACCAGGAAAATGTTCCTGAGCATCCATTTCCATTTCTACTAATAAGCACAGAGCAAAAGTCAGTCATAAAGGAAAGGAAATTTCCTGGGCTTCCTTTATCCTGTCAGGAACCACACCCAATGGAAAGCAGCCTCAAGCTCAGGATGAAAGTCAAGGCCTAGCTGAGAAGCCCAATCTTCTCACTGGAGCCTCCAGCAGAGCATGACTGTCCTGGTGCTGCTCCTCTGCCTCATGACCTTTCCAAACTTTAAGTGTTTCAGGGTTTAAGGAGAGAGACCCAGGTACACCATGTATGGAATATATGACTGATGATGATGTCACTTTTCCCCAGGTATACTGTCCCAGGTCCAGGTGAATGATTCAGGACCTGATCTGGTGCATCCATCACAGACCCAGACCCTGTCTCTCACCTGCACTGTCTCTGTGCTCTCATTAACTAACTTTCATATACACTGGGTCCACCAGCATCCAGAAAGTGTCTGGAGTTAATGGGAATAATATGGTATAATGAAAACATTGGTTATAATTCAGTTCTCAAATCCTAGGTCACCATCAGCAGGGACACCTCCAAGAACCAAGTTTCCATAAAACTGAACAGTCTGCAAACTGGAGACACAGATATATATTACTCTACCAGAGACATAGTGATGGAACTCCAGTGTGAACCTGTATGAAACCTTCCTACCGAGATCTCAGGGCCAGCAGGTGGTACAAAGGGCCAACTGAGACTTCCTAGCACTGACTCAAGACATTTTAGTGTGCTGAATCACAGCAGATGCACAAGCCCATGAAGAGTTGGATTCTCTGTTCCTTGGATTGCTCTGTGCATCAAAGTCATGTTTCTCATTGCACTCTTCTAGAATTTACTCTGAACTAATCTATAATGCATCTGAATATTTCCAAAGTCCTGTTTCCACTGCAATGTTTATTTTTCTATGTAATTTGCAAACTCATTTGAACAAGATAGATAGCATCCATCACACAGTGCAGTCCTGACTGGGCTGCAGGCACCAGGATGAATCTTGAAAAGACTCAATGATCATTGGGAGTGGGGAGGTCCTTTGACTCACAACAGAGCTTCATTTAATTCTCCAGTTAGAGCAGAATTTTGGATTTTGGCAAGAGCCAATAGATCATGCTGGAATACCCTGGTAGGACCTATAAACCATTAACCTTGATTTGCTCCACTCTCTACATCATCCTTACATAAAATATGAACATCAATTTCATCATTGACCCTGGATAATCTCTGGCACTCAGACCATAGAAACAATGTGACTAAAGACAGCAGCTGAGGTTCAGGAGCCTACAGGAGGTTCCTGGCTAACACACTGTTTAGGTGTCCCTGAGCCTCAAGTCCCTTTCTGAAAATGCTGTCAAATCACAATGTAGTTTCTATGTCTTAGGGTCTATTCTGGTCTTGTCATATTCCTGGTGTGTGATCAATTTGGTTTTGGCTAAAATAAAATACCCTACCCCTACCAAGGTATTGAAACACATTTTAAAAGCTTGCCAGATTTTAATTTCATCATGTAGATGCATTTCTAGATCCATGGCTTCCTCCACAGAGTACTCACTTACATTGATTCACTTGCAAACAAGCTTTGTGGTCTCTGTAGTGATATCTGAGTCACAGATCCTTGATATGAATATCAGATGTCCCAGATGGTGGCACCTGTAGGATTCAGGAAAAGGGTTGTGTGTTGTGGGCTATCTTCCATCACATCCTTAGAACCTTCTGATTGATCTCACTGGAGAACAAATGGGTACTCAAAGCAAAGAGATAACATTTGTCAACTCAAATGTGATGAAAGTAAGGATCTGTTGTTGATCTGCTCACATTGCCATCGAGTTCTACAGCATAGCACTCCTCCTCTTTGAGTCTAAAATGTTTTCCACCCTCTCTATTAAGGTATTCTTTTGGCATGGAGGAATTGATATAGGTGCCCATTAGACCAGAACACATTCACTGGAATTTGAAAAGTTATTTTTCACAGAATTAAGCGTTACTCCACTGCAAAAGAACCTATCCAACAAAGGCTGAGATCAGAACTATGTATTCAAATGTAAATATTTAAAATATATTTACCAATATGTCCAGTTACCAAAACAACAGTATTAGGTTCTTCTCTAAGAACTATGACCTCATTTTTAATTGGGTTAATTAGAATTTTAATGTCTAGTTTCTTGAGTTCTTTTTCTATTTTAGAGATCAGAATTTTTGTGATGTGGGCTTGGAGAAGATCTTCTCCCATGCAGTAGGATGCCATTTTGTCTTAATGACAGGGTCCTTTTCTTTAGAGAAGTTTCTCAGTTTCAGAACATCCCATTTACTTATTGTTGCTCTCATTGTCTGTACTACTGGCGTTATATGTAGAAAGTGGTCTCCTGTGCACATATGTTGCAGGCTATTTCCCACTTTCTCTTCTATCAGGTTCAGTGTGGTAGAATTTATATTGAGGTCTTTAATCCATTTGGACTTGAGTTTTGTG